>APFE031329738.1:66117-83639 GCA_000404065.3 Pinus taeda
GCCATCCCTGGTTGTCAGTGTCATGTCTATTATCACATCAGCTATATTGGTCCTTTACTCGTGCCGGTTTGAGAAGGTTTCCATTGACTTCTTGCTGGCGGGTCTTGTCCTTATCGACGACGACATCCTTCTCCGAGGACAGGCCTAGAGCTGCACCCTGGCCCTATTTTCATTATTGATAGGTTACCTTGTGCTCAGTATTGATCAGTATCACGGGTCTTTGACTGAGTGGTTTCCCTTGTGTTCGACATCAGCTTACAGTATCACACATTGGGATTGGTGCAGTACCTTGGTTTCCATTTGACCCTATTGGTGGTTACCTCGCCTATGTGTCAGCTTTCATTATTGGTTGGTTCAGAGGGTTTCTGTCGTGCGCTAGCCACATCTTGTGTACGCCGGAAATGTACTTCAGTTGGGTTACTACATCTCTTTCATCCGATTCCTTCCACATTATTGGCCTACGGGTTACACTTGCGCTGGATTGATGAAGGATGCCTTAATGCCTTCCTTCTAGCGGATCTTTCCCTATCGACTCCGACTCATTGCTTTAGGGCAAAGATCTAGAGTCCATTTGGCAGTACCTTGGGGTTTGCAGTCATTAGTGGCAAATCCTTCACTATCGACAGTGGGAAACCATCATTGTCTCCTGATCGATAGATTCTTACAGGTGTTCGACTCCAGCTCATCTATTCGCACTTGTTGGATTGTATTGGGTACCTTGATGCTCATTATCATTATCGGTGAGTAGTCTCGTGTTTGTTAAAGGTATAAATCAATGACCAGTAATCAAACGATTTCTCACATGGTTGACTTCAGATCATTTATTCCCATGGTGTAGAAATGTACCATAGCGGTCGGTGAAGACCTCAGGTTGTATCAGCATTCATTAGTTCACTTGACAGTTGCTCCTAGTTGATACCACTCCACCTTATATGTTGCAGTCAGTCATGGCGACATTCTATATGCTGGCACCTGAGTTTGCAGTGTAGTACCATCCTTTTCCATCATGTTTAGTTGGTACCTTATGGGATCAATATTTGATATCAGTGATCCGTTGCATTTTTCAGCATCATTGACAGTATTATATGTGATATTCAGACATGTACTTGTTCGATCATGATAAGATGATCCATTATGTATTTTATACTTGTATACTTAGTGGAGCCTCTTGTACTTGATATGCAGACATGCTTTTCTTTCTCTGAGCATGGGTATGCCCACCTCAGATAGTGTTTCTTTCTGATCTCCTTTTGTGGCTTGGCAGGCTGAATTCTGGTGAAGTCCTCCTCGGTTTTTGACAGATTTCCTTTCCATGTACTTGCTTAATACATTTCAGCCATCATGTACCCCTTCTGACCTCATATATTGGGGGCATCTGTTATAGCTCCAAATCTCACTATTATGGTTTGTGATGCTGCACTTATGGCCTAAGGAAACCCCTCCTTCCAGACCTGGTCCAAAATTTAAAAAACAGTGTTTTATCCCTTATACACGACATTGTACTGAGTTAAACACGTGTATACGCGGGTAGGCATATACCCAACCCATGTATATGTATTAAAACACTTAAAAAAAAATAAAACTCCTTAATTTCGGGCGGAGATTGCGGGTTTTACCTGCTGATCACCTGTTAGTGCCCGTGGCCCAACTGTTCCCAACCAACTCCCAACTAAAAACTACTTTGGGAGAGGTATAAAAAGACCTCAAAGGGAAGGCCTAAGGTAGGAGAGAAGAGAGAGAAAGGTTATTATACTGAGATTTTTCCCCTGACCAGGTTTGAAGACCCTTGTGCCTTCTGCACTTCCCCCATCTGTACAAGAAACCCTTGTTTCCTTGTGTGTTGATGTTCATCCACCATTTATGACATCATGGAGTGAGTCATGGAAGGAGATATGCTAAAGGCTTGAGGCTAGACGGATCCGGAAGGAAGCTTTTCTTGGAGCCTGCGAAAAGTTACTCAGGTGAAAATATTCCTTTTTTACATTCTATTTGCCTATAATAAAGAAACATGTCTTGGTTCCTGATATAAATCCTCTTTACGTTTATGATATTCATGTTGGAATTCATATGTGAATGGTTTTTTAAAGTTCATAACTAACTACCTTCCTTTATAACATGAAGATTATTTCTTTATAAGTCTTTTTCCATATACTGCTGTGTTCTTTAGAATTGGTTGTTTTGCAGGACAAAGGAGTGAAATGGACTTGAAGAAGGGTTTGGACCCCAAAGGACCTTCTCGAACGTAGGACCTGAGTTATGTCCCTCTTACTATAGAATTTGCTTATAATAGCATAATGGCTATGTGAATGTGTGTTTCTCTTTATAGATAACTTTCAGTCTGCTAGGGTTTCAACCCAAAAGCCCTAGGGGAACATTTCCCTCAACAGTCACCCAGAGAAGATACCATAGATCTTGAAGATGTTGTCACACCTATAACAACTAACTCAAAAAGGATTGTTTCACCTATAACATCCCATTCAAGTAAAGCTGATACACCTATAACAGTTGACTCAATTATGATAACTAAGGATCCTCCATATCCCCAAATATTAACCGAACTTGGGATGACTTCACAACCAGAATTTGATTTCCTTAAGGAGTTAAAAAATTTACACATACAGATTCCTTTACCGTAGGCTATTAAAGATGTACCTATTTATGCAAAAACAGTAAGAGATCTTTGTGTTAAAAATCTTGGGAGGAAGCCTAAGGAGCCTGCTACTATTCATGTGACAGGAAAGTTGTCCGAATTAATGACTGATCAACCTCTCTTAACCAAATATAATGATCCAAGAAATCCCATAGTCACTGTTTACATTGATGACAAGCCGATTACCAATACATTGATTGATTTAGGGGCATCCATTAATGTGATGACTAAGGATCTATTCACCACCTTGGGGTTACACAAACTAAGACACACACCTATGGTGTTGGAATTAGTAGACAGGTTTCATGTCAAACCTGAGGGAGTGTTAGAAGATGTAGTGATCACAGTCGATTCTTGGAGATATCTAGCTGAATTCCTTATTTTACAAACTAAATCAAACCTAGGGGGAATTCTTTAATTCTAGGGAGGCCTTGGCTAGCCACTGCAAACGTATTCATAGGATGCAGGTCTAGGTCTATGATAATTTCATATGGCTAGGCCACAAAGCACCTTAGTCTCTTCCCCCGAACAAAACCAAGTATGGATTCGGGAAACCCTTTGTGGGATGAATTCGAACCTGAATCATATTACTCCCAACCACTTCTCACCCTTGTGAAAGCACAATACTTCAAGGGTGAGACAGAAGATGATATCATAAATAGTTTTATTAGTAATTCACTTTTTGTTACTTCTATTGAGGACTCTGGGGAGGAATATGTCGTAGAAGACCTGATCTTTGAATAGATGAAGACCACTCCAAACATCAACAACAATCCAATTGAAATAGAACTAGGTAAATATCTAAATGTCAATCCAAACCTGACTATTCAGCAAATCAGTTTGTTGTTATAGCTGTTACGAAAGTACAAAAAGATGTTTTCATGGGATTATACAGACATGAAAGGGAACCATCCCAACCTGCGCACTCACCACATCTATTTAAAGGATGGCTGCAATCTAGCTAGACAATTGCAGTGATGAATTAACCTTGCACTAAAGGAGGTAGTGAAAGAAGAACTATAGAAACTCCTAAATGCCAACTTCATTTATCCAATTTCTGATAGTCAATGGGTATCCCCACTTGTCATTGTCCCTAAAAAGAATGGCAAGTGGAGAGTTTGTGTAGATTATAGAGAACTCAACAAAGCCACCCAAAAGGACCATTTCCCTCTGCCATTCATAGATCGGGTCCTTGATACATTTTCCGGGAATAACCTTTTTTCATTTTTGGATGAGTTTAGTGGTTACAACTAGATACAGATTGCCTTGAAAGATCAGGATAAAACAACCTTTACCTTCCCTTGGGGAACCTTTGCATACAAGGTTTTTCCTTTTGAACTCTGTAATGCACCAACAATTTTCGAAAGGGAAATATTGGGAATTTTCTTAGATCCGTTGAATGATTGTCTAGAAATATTCATGCATGACTTTACACCTTACGGTGATGCCTTTGAAACAACATTAGTTAATTTAGAAAAAGTATTAGAATGATGCGTGGAGACTAATGTTTCTTTGAGTACTGTAAAGTGTCACATAATGATGAATGAAGGGATTGTGATGGGACATCTTATTTTTTCTAACAGGATTAAAGTAGACCCTGCTAAGATAGATGTAATCTTGAAAATCCTAATTCCCAAGACACAGAAAGAGGCACATAGCTTTTTGGGTCATGCAGGGTACTATAGGAGGTTTATAGAAAAAAATTCAAAGATTTCATCTCCTTTATTCTCCTTAATTACGAAAGATGTGGAATTTGTTTGCACGGGAAAGTGCAAGCAGGTATTTATGGAATTAAAGAATTGTGTATCAACAACTCCTTTTTTGCAAGGACCAAACTAGAGTCTGTCATTTCACATAGCTACAGATGCATATGATACTACTGTGGGAGCTGTATTGGGCCAGCTAGAGGAAATAAATATTTATGCTATCTATTACATAAGTAAGAACTTGACTCCAACTGAACTCAATTACACAGTGACAAAAAAAGAGTTCCTTGTGATAGTGCATGCCATCAACAAATTTCGACACTACATCACAGGATATCAAGTGTTTGTACACACTGACCACTCTTCCATTCGATTTTTAATGAATAAATTAGTCACTAATGATAGGATTACATGGTGGTTATTGTTGTTACATGTATTTGATATAACAATCCCAGATAAACTTGGGAAAGTTAATGTAGTGGTTGATTTTATTTCTAGGCTAAATGTTGGTGATCAATGCATGACTATTGAAGATTCTTTTTATGATGAATACCATTTTTCTATTTCAACTCACTCATTGTACTATGCAGACATAGCTAAGTATCTTGTTGCAGGAAGATTTCCACAATTCCTATCCTCCATAGAAAAGAAAAGAATTGTCCAATAAAGTGCTAGGTATTCTTGGATTGAGGGAAATATCTATCACACTAGGCGAGATCATCAAACCAAGTGCTATATGGGGGAGGATGCAATCTTTGATATCCTTAGAGATTTTCATGAGGAACCTTGTCGAGGACACTTTGTAGATAAGAGGATAGGATACAAGGTGCTTTCAATAGGATACTGTTGGCCCACAATATTTCAGGATGCTAAGAAATTTGTGAAGGGATGTGACAGTTTCCAGAGAATGGGTCATCCACTCCAATCAAATGAAATTCCCTTACGACCTCAAATATTTTTAGATCCATTTGAGAAATGGGCCCTAGATTTTGTAGGACCAATTAACCCTTCGTCCAAGAAAATTTCCTACATCCTGGTTTGCATAAACTATGTCACAAAATGGGTCGAGGTGAAGGCATTGACCAGAGCCACAAAGCAGGCTGTTTCAGACTTTTTGTTTGAAGACATTTTTGTTTGGTTTGGGATACCCAGAGAGATAGTGATAGATGGAGGCCCCTAATTTACATCTCATTTGATTCAGAAGCTAGTTGAAAAATACAAAATATGTCATAGGATTACTTCACCTTATCATCCACAAGCGAATGGCCAAGTGGAGAGAACCAACAAGGTTATTGAGGGAATTCTTACCAATATTGTGGCCAACCATCGGAGGAATTGGGCTGATAAACTTCTAGAGACGTTATGAACATACAGGACTACATGGAGGAATACTACAAGATTCTCACCACACGAATTAGTGTATGGTAAAAATCCTTTATTTCCCATAGAGTTTGAAATCAAGACATTAAGAACAGCGCTACACGTGAATGTGGATCTACCAACAAGACAGAAGAAACGGTTGAATCAGCTCAATGAGCTAGATGAGAAAATACTAGCTGTTATTCGGCAAACCGACATCATTCAACATCATAACGCTAAGTGGCATGATAGATTCATTAAAAATAAGAAGTTTCAAGAAGGATATTCGGCTCTATTATATGATTCGAGATTCAAGGATTTCAAGGGGAAGCTTTACACCAGGTGGCTAGGTCCTTATGAAGTGGACACAGTCTTTGACAATGGGACTGTGAATTTAGTTACCATTGATAGTGCTAGGACACCATTACTCGCTAATGGGCACCATCTTTGGCTATATCACAAACTCGCGTCAAAGGATTCATTTGTCAAGATTGTCACATATTCTAACCTTCATATTACAGGGGTAGGGGAAAAATATCCCACCCTGCCAAATTTTTAATTTTCCAATAACTGTAACAGTTGAAAAACAACTTTTGTTGGCAATTGTTACACCCAGTAAAACAAAACAAAAGCAAAAACAAAACAAAAAACATAAAAATATGTAAATAAGAATCTGACTATGAAAACCTCTTATAGGGGTGCAAGCATACAAATTGTGACAGTTGAAAACCACCATGTGGCGGTTGTTACACGTTCTTTTCTTTATGTAATAGCATCATTTATCTGATGCACATCTTACAATATGTTGTTACAAGTTTTAGTCTTTTCTTGTTCTTTTCAAATTTTTGTAAGTATCTGTAAGAGTAGTGTAAATAAGAATCTGTTGTAGAAATAGTGCTAACAATTTTATTTGTTGTTACATGTGTAACAACTGACAACCTGCAGCAGTTACCCAGGTGAAATCGTTTGCCGCAATAAATAACATTCATCAACATCTTATTACAGGAGCAAACGACACAACCAACAAGTCATCACCATAATTAATTATATCGCTGGTACCTTTTTGCCAATCCCTTTTCACCACATCACCTTAGTTATGTCACGCAAATGGTATATCACATTTTCCTCTATTTAAAATGTATGGCAGTTAATATGGAACTTTCTTTAACGCTCAAGTACGGTCGTTGAATTAAACTCGGGGGGAGGGTGAACCATTTCGTAATTTGCGATTTAAAACTAAAATTAAAAGTGCAAACCCTGTAATCATTATTAAACACTGTAATTATTGTCATCTCTTTATGCCAATCACGCCAAGCATTAAATCACATGTAATCCAGACCTCCACGATCCAGGACCAATAATGAGATCATAATGTGTGCAATACAATCCCCCTGATCTGACATTCCTACTTTTATTGCATACCCCACTACCTTGATATCAACCTCAACGAAAAATTGCACCTTCACTTCAAAATTCTTAGAGAAAGAACAGAGAAAACACAGTGTAGTAATTGAAACAGAAATGGGAGGAGAAGTAGTTCGGCACGAGCCCAATTCGTCTAAATCATTGGAAAATTGCCTTGAGGCATGCCAAATGTTTAAGGAAGAAAGATGGTTTGAGACTTGATTTGTTTGAGCAGCTTAAGGGATCAAAGGAGTCGGTTGCCATGGAATTTGCTAAAAATCTAGATAGAAACCAGACAGAGGTTAGGGGGTTGAAGCTAGAAGTTATGGAAGAAGTAATTGCCCGATTAAGAGCATTGTGGGCCGAGGGAAAAAGGTGGTTTAACCAAAATATTAATGATCCCTCCCTTAAGTTGGGATTCTTGTGAGGAGAAGAGAAATTGGAGAAAAAACACAAGGGAATTGACAGGTTATCACTCCCTTAGCCATGGGGAGACATCACCCTGTACATCATCAAGTACATTACTTGTGAAGGAAGTGCAATGATCATGTTCAATTATCATTTTCAGCTATTAAACCACCTTCGTCATAGCTAGATGGTCAATCTCGCATATTTCCTACTAGAAAATATAAGGCACTTGTTTGTTATCGTGAAGATTGTTGGGAGGAATTTATGAGTAGAAGGACAAGGAATTCCCGCCGAAGGCAAGCTGAAATCCCCGATGACGCTCCAAGGGAAACTAAGGAAATCCTCGAGAGGTAGGATTAAGAAAAGATCATTGGAGAATCCGATAGGTGGAAGGATACCGAAGAAGAGGGTGAAAGTTAGCTCACAGCCAGAACCTTCACCTCCATCCAAAAAGGAGTTGAGAAAGCACAAGGACATAGGGAAGCAAAAAGAAGGGGAATAGGCCCATCTGGCAGAGGCCCCTCTATCAGGTAAGGATAAGGCCCAACTTTTTTTGCATAAAATTGAAAATTTAGAAAAATAAAATTAAAGATTAAGGCAAAAATTAAAGGAGAGTAAAGTAGAAACATGGGTCCCGGGCCTGGACACCGTAGTAGAGGTTGTAGAAAAAATGAGGGTAGAAACCACACTCGGTTTTGTATGTGCAGCATGTGTTACGAATCTAGCAATAGTGAGATAAAAGTCTATGCTACAAACACCATTTCGACATGATTTGAAACTGAACTTTGGGAAGTTTTTACACAAGAACCTGTTAACGACATTGTTGTTACACAAGAACCAATTGCCGAAATGGAGCATCCTGTGGTAATCGACATGGATGTTGATACACATGAACTTGTCAATGACACTCCTATTACACAAGAACCATCAATAGAGATAGAGGCTACTCAAGAAGAAAAGGAAAGAGTTGAACCACAAGAACCTACTGACGAAGCAGTTGGTACACAGAAACCAACATCCGAAGGAGAGTAGCTCAATCCTCAAGATGTTGTTACACCCCCAAGTGATATTTCATGTGAAGGAACATAGGGTCCTGAAGTAGTATGGTGTTTAGAGAAACTTTTACTGGTATCAGAATTGAAAAAATGGAAACGGCTCGCACTCTCCTTACAAAAGTGAGTGATCTCGCTCGAAGAAAATTGGAAAGTTGTAGATTCTCTCAAGGAATAATGGGTTGAGAAGAAATTGGCAGAAGAATGGGAAATACGAGAAAAGAAGGAAGCCATGAAGGAGAAGGAGAAGCAAATGTAGCTATTACAGCAACAAGTTCAGGATTTAACAGATGATAAACACAAGTTGTACAAAATCGCCCTAAATCTATTAGGGTGTAGAAGGCCCTCTCCATCCTACCTAGTCTTTCTGTGGGAAAGATTTATTTATTTAAGTTGAAGGCTGTCTATGAAAATATATTGTATTTTGCTAATTCTACCTGAGCATTTTTGGAATTTTTCCGTGCTTGCAATTTTAATGACCAAAGCTTACTATGCAAGTTGTTTCTTCATAATATAATCTATGAGAATGCTAGTTTACACATGGTGCACACATTTTCTCCTATATGGGGGACCTACAGTTGCGTGATTTTATTTCTTTCATGAGAAATCAGATAGAATGGGACCTGACCATGAAGTCAATGGACACTAATGAAGAAAAGGCAACATTATGGATAACGGTGGAACCAGGAATGGCTACAGAGTTGAGGCATGATTTTAAGAGATTTTTGAGTACTCTAGACGTCAAAGAGAAATCAACTATCTACAGAATGAGAATTATGGGATTCTACCTCAACCTCTTTGTACATTTGAAGACCCGAGCACTAATGGGGTGCCTTAAATGCACTGAGGCTGATATCGTAGGTCTACAGGAGGGTGACCCTTTTGGGTTTCCAAACTTCGTGGTTGTTGTTACACGGGTCCCAGAGTATGCCCAAATTGTGAGATCATTGGGAGCCTTCTGGATAGGGATCAAGTTTAAATATCCTTTGATTTGGTTTCCAGTGGAGGAGTATTAGTCCCATTATCAGTTGCGTGACTATGAGGAGGAATCCTAGCCGCATCAGTTGATGGCCACTTAGGGTTACAGGTTCGTTGATGAGGATACCACTGACGCTTACAACTTGATAGATCTACAGTGGAGGTACAACAACATTATCTGATAATTTTTCATGAGGACATGCAATTGCTTCAATTGGGGGGAGATGTTGGGTGCAACCTTTGGGCATACTTTAGATACCTCTTTCCCCCATTTTGGACCATTTTACCTTTGAACCTGCAAGATTTACATCCTAATTATCACTTTTCCTAGTTATAAGCAAAAAATCTTGTTGCGATATATTATTTTTCCATTTTTGTTAAATATTAATGAAGTGATATATTTTTTATGGCTAACTAGGATAAGTGTGGAAGAAGTTATCTGGCTCTTTTTGTTTCAGGTGTTTCACATGAATTCAAGGCCAAAGGATGGACATGTGTGTTGTTAATTCACAAATATGTTTTGAGGATTTGCTGTTACAGACCATTATTGTTACACCTCAAGTTGTTGTTACACCACGAGATCCTGTTACACCACAACTGTCAAAGACCATGGGTACTATTCCATGAGACAGTTGTGGAGAAGCATGAATTATCAATGGGTAGTCAAAGAATATAGGAGGTTATGATTTTAGAAAATGATGTAACTTGAATAGACCTTGTATTTAGAAACCAGTTGTAACAATTCCTATTTTCTTTTATTATCAATCATCATGAGAATTGTAAGATTCTCATGACTGGTCTGTTCCCTATTTTGGGAATGTAAACTTTATAAAAGGATTCAATTCCGTGGAAGGGAATAGGTAGCACGAGATAGTACCTTCATTTTGATTCTATAATTCACAACTATTTTAAAAGAAGAACATTGTTGGTGATGCTTTTATAGATTTCGTGTTGAATTCCTAACTAGTTCTTAACTCATCCCTGCACCCTGCTAGGGAGGAAGTGCCCTCCTCTTTAGAAGGGATTGTAGTAGTAGATTAATTATTTATTTTTCCTAAGTGTGAAGTTATTGTTTTCGTTGTATAATTCATAGAGCATATTTACTTCTGTTTTTCATATTTATGATATGTTGTTACATAGGATTGATTTAAACTGTAATAATTGATCAGTTATTTCAATCATTGATATTGTGTCTGGCACACCCATTTCTTGGTAAAACATGAAGTGTGATTTCATTCCTATAGAATTATTTTTTATTTTTGCATGAGTGTTTAATTTCTGCAATTGGTTCAACGAAATTTCTTTCCATTTTTTATTTCTATCCTTGGTTGTTATGTATCGGCATAGATAGTGCAGACACCTTTGGGATAAACAGACCTACCCTAGTTGACAATTAAATGGTTGCAATTCAGTCAAGTAAACGGTGATTAAACTGACACAACAATTGTGAGGAATTTTAGTGCCTCCTAGTCTCTCAAACTTTACTATAATCCACAGTTTGATCTAGGGATCACTAGGCCCTACACCGAGACCCACTCTCCAGGCTTTACCATACATCCCATCCCTGGACTACTAGGCCCAACAGAGAGAAATCCACCTCTTGGCTTTACCATATATCGTTCCATTCACCGGAAAGGATTCGTATGCCCACCGAGGCACACAATCCTGGCTTTACCGTAACCCATAATCTGGCTCAGGGGTTACTAGGCCAGTGGCTTTACTGTGATCCACAGTCCGATTTAGGGACTAGTAGGCCATTTTTTTGTCATTGTGGAAGTACACCCCACTCATATTCGAATCCATCCGACATCATCTCAACCGAAGTATGAGGACCCATCTCATAAATGTTATCAGAAAATGGAAATCCTAGGCTGAAAACACTGTCACAGATAACAAAACCCATGCCATGACATAAAATAACCACATGCAACACCATGCATGTCAAATATAGCAAGGAAAATACACATGCAAATCGATACCTGCAATGAATCTTGATGTAGCTTCTTGATCCTGCCTTTCCCTGTTGGATCTTTGCTTCATATTTCCTTCTTTTCCTTTCTTTCTCCAATGCCAAAGTGCTCCAAGAAAACCCATTCCCAAGGGTGAGAGGGAGAGAGAGAGAATAATAAGAGAGATCCAAAACTAAAATGACAAAAGGTTCTTAACTGATCCTCATAAGCCTTTTTATGAATGATTTCTCTATTTTCTTCATTTTCCATTATTTTCGTTCATTTTCTTCCTCACATGCAACCTGTGACCTTTCACCTCGAATTTCCCTTGATTTCCGTTCATAAATAAATGTTCCAAAAACTATTGTTTGGTAATTTAATTGATGTTAAATTACTTACATGAATCATCAACTAGGGCTAGTAAACTGATGAAGTGTATGTGCACTGTATTTGCTAAGAGTCTTTGTTACTTATTCAATTCCTAAGTTAATCTGAGTTATTGAAATGCACATGTTTTTTTTACATCTATGTAACTTATACAAAATGAAATCAATTCTACTTTACTTGCTTGAATAATGATCACACTCACACTTGCCTTAAAATAAAATCACTCTTTCTCTTAAAATCACTCTTGCTTAAATATGAAAAGTCACTCTTGAAAACCATAACTACTTAAATGTAAATTACACTCAAAGCGACACTTTCTTAAATATGAATCACACTTTCTTGAATGAAAATAAGAAACCCACACTTGCTTAAACGTAAATGACACTTGCACTCAAATCAAATCACTCTCTGCAATAAAATAACACTTACAAACAAATATGTTCTAACTTAAAGAAGGATTAGTTATGTAATTGAAAATCACTACAATGTAAAGATTATACTCCTACTGCTATCTTATATTGTACTGTATCCATGTACATCTGAAATCTCTCTTCACCTAAACAATAAAATGATTAGCAGAAACAATCTCTTACTTATATCTAAGAATCAAAACTCAATTACTCAAATGAATTGACAGAAATCTACAGGAAATATAAAATGAAATACTAACTATTAATGAACGAAGACCTTACTATCTCGAGGGGGCCCTCCTACGAGAAGAAGATAACATTATCAAGCTTTCACAAGTTACTTATCCACACGTTGAGATCGCATAACAAAATGGAATTGAAAAAAAGTTTTTATATAACAATAAGAGTGCTTACAAAGAAAATTCAAGTCTGTTTTAGCCATGTCGAGAGGCTTATTTATAAAACCCTTACGCAATAAATGTTTTAAGAGCTTTACGCCTATGCTAATTGACATTGGCTATAATCAACTGAAGAGATAAGATATGATAATCTTACTCATGATTTGTTATCAACGCAGAAAATCATGAGGCAGAAAATGTACATCTCGGTCACTTGATTCGCCTTTCATGATAGTTGACTTATCCTTTAAATGAACTAATAGAGTGCCTTCTTCATCAATCCAGCTTCTGAAAATAGAAACAAATCATTGTTGTAGTTATTTTTCAACTACCCATGTTCCTTGTTTCTTAATTGCGGTTCCACAACCTATTGAACCTTGGACTTAGTTGCAGAAACATTCATCAATTGCAGAATCATTGTCATTCATTAGCTCAAGTAGATATTAAGTTAAATAATAAAGGCAAATAACATTTATGAAATATAAGATCATTATGTACCTGTTATGCTTTCAACCTTGTAATTTGATACCCAAATTATAGTTATCAAGGTAAAAATGGAAAGATTAGAGTGAAAAAGGATTGTAGAAAAGGAGAAATTTTGGGGTTCAACATTCTCCCACATGGAAGACATTGCATGTCCTCATGCAAAATTTCAAAATTTGAGTCCTTCTTGTTACTGAACTGTTACACAGTACTTTTTGACACCTCCTACACTTCCCTGTGACATACCCCGAAGTTCCTGAAACATGACCATCATGTAGTGTACTCATTCATATATGCATCTCAGATCCTTCCTAAGACATTGATTGGAAAATTCCTTGAGCTTCCTCTAAGGAAATATCTCTAAAACCCTAAGTTGAGAACCATCGTTCTTATGAGACTAAAAAACGCGATGGTCGCTTGTTGCATTATACTCGACCCACAATGGAATCACTCTATTTTATTATATACCCACGATGATCCCAAAAAGGCATTTTTCTCAAAGAGGATGGGAAGCTTCGTGAGAGCAACGAACTAGAGGTTGTTTGGTGTAGATGAGGTTGAGTTCTCCCAACTTGGCCTCTTAGTCTTATCCCTATGATCTACCTCCTTGAGATGACAACCTACTACTATCTTTGGAGAGATCCTAACTCCCTTTCCCTGCCTATATATTCATCCTCTCCCATTCCAAAATGGTTGGTCTATGCCTATTTGCACCCTTATGCTAAGATTGTGCCTATATGGTACTCATTTGGCTTGGAAAAGGAGTGCTTGGAGAGCCTAGCTTGGACTTGGACATTCGTTCAAGGAAAGCCTATTGACATCAAGACTTGGTTGTATGCTTCCTCCTTTATTCTATTAATATACAATTGTTGGTTCATTTTCCACAAATGTGTATGTTTATGTATCATTTGTCTTAACGCTACTTGATCTATTAAGTAGGTTACTTTTGAATATGCTAGTTGTATTTTCATGCCTTGTTGTTGTTATAGACATTTTTGGGCACTTCAACCCAATCATAAATGTCCATAAACTGAAGGCTCCTAAGTCCCTAAAAGTGTTTCTTCACTGCCTAAAAGAACAAGGTCAGCTGATTACATCATCTCCCGGAAGTTCTCCAGTGAAAACTGGTCATAAATGGTCAAAACTGGACCATACTGAAAGCCCAGTGCAGAGGGTGCGATGCATATCACCTTCCCAGTGTACAAGGTGCAATGCATACTGAATTGCTCCTCTGTAGGGTGCGATGGTCGGGAATGGACAAATGGCAGGGACAAAATGCGAGGTGGAAGATCATGGAATCTTCCAGAAGCTTCCCCTCTGACACTCACCTCTCTATTTTTTACTAGGGATGAGTAAGAGATCATCATTCTCCAAGTGGAAGCAGGAACTATCAGAGAGAAGACACTAATGAAGACCCCAGAAGATTCTCACCTCCCTATAATCATCTATATATGGATCCCTGATCACAGAGATCAAAAGGCTGGAATTTTGTATCTTATAGAGAAGTGTTGTTGGTTTTCTGATGTATATTCATAGCGTTGGGTGATCTAAGCTTTTCTTAAGGTGAAGAAGGGATTTCTAGCTGGAGGATGATGCTGGGTCAGAACATATGGTTGTAATCCTCTTGCTACTTTTCATCTTAATAAAGCTATTCTAGTTTTCCTCCATATTCTTGTGTACTTGTCTATATATGCATTTGTATGGTTAACACACATCTGGTCTTATGTTATTTATGAATATAGATATTTGTTTCTTCGATAGTAGTATGTTGTTGTGATTCCACAGGCGCTCTTTGAAGCTGGGCAGACGAAGAAGAAGCAGTGAAGCTCTATTAAGAAGGAGAGGAAATCAAGCGCAATACTAAGGTTGGTCTTCTTGGTTCTCCTCTTGTCTATTTTCATAAAGGAAAATGAAAGTATACTTTACTTGTTTGTTTCTAAGATAGCCACTCATCTTAGTGGGAATAGCAGCATCCGAGTGGACACTATTCCCGGTAACAAAATGGAGACTCCACTGGGGAGCGACTAGATTGTTTTTTAGCCTATCTATCTTTGTTTCTTTTATAAACTTACAGACAGAGCCTGAATTCAAGCTAGCTAGCCTTCGAACTGCATTTGTTATAATAATGCAAAGTAGATCAATGTTGCTTCAGTCTATCTCTGGGTTTTGTTTATGAATTAAACAATCAATCTGCAAACAATCTAATTACCCTAAGTGGTGCCTCTAGTAACCTCTTTAGATCACCCCTGTGTTTTACATACAATGAACATTACTTACTCGACCTAAATCCTTGAACTGAATTGCAAATTGTGAGTGAAAACTTGTTTAAAGTCTCACACTGGTACCATCACACCTTGCCTTCAAGGCAGTCTGTATGCATCGCACTTCTCGAGTGCAGTAGGTGCGCTGCATACTGGTTTCACTGTGTAACAGGTGTGATGGTCAGGGAAGGTTAACTTTACCTTCAGATTATGGTTTTTTCTCACTGTTTTCAGTCCTATTAAGGAGTTTTGCTGTCTGTAGTCAGTGTATTTCTGTGAAAATCCTCACACCGCATTGTCGAAACCTAAATCTCCTTGTGTCATTTGCAATGGAGACCACTTTCATCGAGATTGTCCCTGCATCCCTCGGATCTTAAGGGACTGGTCTCCTTGTTTACACAATCTGGTGGCATCAACCTCTGAAGATCATGTTGAATGCACACCATCAACCATTGAAAGTGAAGCAAATGGACAGAAAAGGAATCCTAGATTTCCTTGTAAGTTGTGTGAAGGCAATCACGCCGTCCACCGTTGTCCCTTCCTTGATGAGGCTAAAAGAGTTTTGGATGACTGTCCTGTTTCACCACTACGACTTCCTCCTAGATATAAAAAACTCGTGCCAAGTCCTCCACCGATTGAAAATCTGTCTGGCCCATCATTGTGGTTGGCCGAAGTGTCTATCATTGAAAATGAACCCTCTGAATCCATACCAGACGAAAGTCAAAAGGTCAAGATGGTAGTTGACCCAGTCTTGCCTTCAAAGTGCTCATCTTCGAATGATACCGTCACTGAAGAGAAAGAGAATGACACCGTTCAAATTATTTTCATCAACACAGACTCCGATGAACTTGGGGGCAGTCCTCCCATTCCTTTCTCGCAGGAAGGAAGTTCATCAGATTCATAACCGGCCGTCTATTTGGTCCCACCACCAAGCAACCTAGTCATTTCCTTCGACTGGAATCTACTAAGCAGACCCCGTTTACCAGCTAATGTACCATTCAGAATCATTGTACAAGCTTATAGAATGGTTATGGCTGGTACCATCATCGATGAAGGGGCTTTTGTGAGTATCCTTTCCTCAACTGCTTGGAAAGCACTTGGTTCACCATCACTTTTTCCTGAAATGAGAAATCTGACAGGCTTCGACAAAGGAACCAATCGACCTTTAGGGATCCTTCCAAATGTTCCCATTACTTTGAGAAGGAAAACCGTTCACATGAACGTAATGGTAGTTCAAGGACCATTAGATTATAATCTACTCCTTGGACGCAACTATATTTATTGCATGGGAGCCATCGTCTGCTCACTCTTTAGAGTAATGTGTTTTCCGCACGAGGGCAGGATGGTCAAGCTCGTAGACCAAATGTCATTCCCTGATTCACACATCGAAAATAGTCAAATGCCATCCCTAAATGGTTTTTTCACACAAGGAATGCCTCTTCGATCTCCAGTCCATCCACCTGATGAGCACGAGTGATTTAGGAGGATGTGACTGAAACTCAGGGGGCATGCACCCTGGTCTGTTTCGACAGGAAAACCTTGGGTATAGAGTGGATTTCCGCAAGGGATATATGACTAGCCTGACACCCATCCTCACAGGAATGGGATTGGACTGGAATAAGATACCTTCGTTAAGGTTATGCTGAGTGGCATGCGGTCGCAGCACTCCCCTTTGTCTATCTTGGTAGACATCGCCAAGGAAGCTTTCTGTCTGCTATGCAGATGGAACTTTCGTGGTAACCTGGAAATTTTTCGCTATGCTTGGGGGCATGCAAACCTTTCCATGTGCAAGCGAAGATCGGCTATTTATTTTTTAAATTTGTAGGACCTCTAACCCTTTAAACCCGTAAGGCTAGTCGTTTCCTAACTTGCATAAAGAAAGGATTCGGGGAAAAGCTTGAAAGATGTAAGCCCCTTTCAAAATAGCATCTTGAATGATACATTCTTATCATACGATTGGCGAGCAATGTTACCACAGGGTTCAAGATCGTTAAAAAATAAACCCCCCACGAGCAGTTTTAGCGCATAGTTCAAGCTCGTTAAAAAATAAACATAAGTCATGAGAAAATGTTTCCCC
>APFE031329738.1:85857-142576 GCA_000404065.3 Pinus taeda
TATCAAGAAGGAGAGGAAATCAAGCGCAAGACTAAGGTTGGTCTTCTTGGTTCTCCTCTTGTCTATTTTCATAAAAGAAAACGAAAGTAGACTTTACTTGTTTGTTTCTAAGATAGCCACCCATCTTAGTGGGATTAGCAGCATCTGAGTGGACACTATTCCCGGTAACAGTTGTGTCTTAATTTCTTATGCAGGTGTATAAACGTTGTGAGTAGCAGGAATGAGCCTGTGACACCAGTGATTCAAGGTCTTCAATAGAGGATGACGTGGTAG
Organism: Pinus taeda; assembly: GCA_000404065.3. Classification (NCBI taxonomy): domain Eukaryota; kingdom Viridiplantae; phylum Streptophyta; class Pinopsida; order Pinales; family Pinaceae; genus Pinus; species Pinus taeda. The sequence continues at coordinate 86,131 of APFE031329738.1, forward strand.
CATCAAAATGAGGTAGGCCATCTTCTTCATCTCTCTTTTCAATTGTAACTTAGGAAATTCCCCAGTGGAGTCGCCATAAGTGACTTCTTGATTCACTGAATTCTTCTGGTCCTCTCCTTATTGAGTGACCTAAAAATGAATCTGTAATTCGACCAGCTCCCAAAGGTGTGCTTCGGAAATCATCTTATAATCTGAACGCTAGAGCTGCACAACATTATAATATAGTCAAAGATTTAGATTAAGCACCTTCGGCGATGTCTGCTTTAGAAGTTCTCCAAGCATGTCCAATGCAGTGGAAATCATTGTTGTCTGCTATAGGCGCCATTGATCCTTTCGATTCAAGTTGAATTACCTTTGATCTTGAAAACCATGTTCCTTGTCTTCCTCATCATATTGCTTTTCTTATTCAAGTTATAACCAAAGGAATGACAATCCATTGGATTTTTATTGATGAAGGTGTTTCCACCTGCATCATGTCTATTTCGTGTTGGAAGACCATTGGATCTCCTCCCCTTAACTATTCTTCGGACACTTTGGAGGCCTTTGATGGCAAAGGCTCCCATCCATATGGTATTCTCACAAATTGGATCCATGCTATGTTTTGTGTGGTTTCTTCTTTGTTTTGGGTGCTTCGTTTTCCTTACAAAGGAAAAATTGTCACTGTCAAACAAATGTCCTTTTTCTCTTCCGGTACATTGAACAATAATGTCCATATGTGGGAAATATCGGAATTACTTATGGGAGTATGAGGGAATGTCTTTTTAAAGATTCTGCTTTAATGGGTACTTTTTCTCTTCCACCTCCAAATATCACTTCGATCAATATGATCTCTGTTTCTACAAATCCTTGGATTATTCCTACTCCAGATTAGATTGATTCGTTTGGTGATTCTATGTCATTAAGTACATTAGAACAAGATTATCAAGAAATTGTCTTGGATTCAATGGTTACTTCAGAAAGGCATGTTGTTTTCAGTATGAACATGGATACTTATGTGCAATCTCCTTGGCTTAATTCTTGGGATTCTCTAGATCCTTTGAGCAAGATATTCCCCACCGGCGAGAGTATTGTTGATGTTATGTCTTTGGACGAAACTCCTCGGAACAATCTCCATCATTGTTCTTCATTTATTCCCAGCCTGAGTGAGATTATTTCATGTCTTGAAGCTTTTGTTTCTCATAACCCAACACATCCACTTCAAACCCCTGTTTTGGTGCACAATGTCTTATCTAAGGGTAATATGGGAAAAATTTCTACAACCATGCCTCTCGACATTTCCATTAAATTAGGAATTGTTGAGAAAATTCATATTGGGGTTTCTTGTTCTCCTAATGATATTAGGGTTTACACTAAACTTTTCAAGGAATTTTACAATGTCTTCGTATGGTCATATGAGGAAATTCCTGGTATTGATCTAGCCATTGTGGTGCATGAAATACCCATGTATCCTGGTGCAAAGCCTGTTCGTCAATGGCTTCCTCCCATGCATCCTAGGAAGGTTACTGCTATTAAGGCAGAAGTTGAAAATCTTTTAAATTCTGGTTTCATCTATCCAATCCCATTGACATATTGGGTATCTAACATTGTCCTTATTGCTTAAAATTAGGGTATGGTCTGAGTCTGTGTTGATTACTACGACATCAATCGCACATGCCCAAAAGACAACTATCCCACTCTTTTTATCGATCAAATCATTGACAAGTGCGGTGCGAGTGAGATTTTTTCTTGTATGGATGGATTTTCTGGTTAAAACCAAATCAATATCTCACCCACTGATCAACACAAGATGGCCTTTATCTATCCATGGGGCACTTTTTCCAATACAAATCTTCCTTTCGGTTTAACAAATGTTGGAGTTACCTTCCAGAGAGAAATGTCCTATGCGTTTCATGATATTCAACACATTGTTCAACTTTATCTTGAAAACTTACCAACCCATTCTACTAAGCATCATGACCATCCAGACCACTTAAGATCCATCTTTCTATGATGTCGACACTATAACATCCTTCTTAATCCACATAAGAGCATTTTTGCGTAGAATATGATCGAATCTTAGGTTTTGTTGTGTCCCGCAAAGGTATCTGAATAGATCCTCTAAAATTTGAGGCTATTTTAAACTTAACCCCTCCTACCTCATTGCTTCAATTGCAAATTTTGCAAGGAAAGGATAACTTTTTTCGTCGTTTCATTCATAAATACACTGAACTCACCAAGGGTTTTACTTGCTTGCTTAAAAAGGGGATCCATTTTAATTGGGATGAGATTGCCCAAAAATCCTTTGATGCCTTGAAATACATGCTTATTAGTGCTCCTTTGCTGCATTCCCTTGATTATCGATGTTGGCTTGTTGGAGCCTAACCTTGGTTCGGAGTTAATTAGCCAAACAAATCCCTGTACTACTGGCCCTTTCGGCAACAGTCTGTGGAGTGTGGACTGAAGTCTCACCTGAAGTAGTATGGGATGGTGCTAGAACCAGGTTTCTGCACCCTTGAGATGTCTGAGAGGTTCGACTGGTCTCATTGTTTGTCCCTGCGTGCAGGTCACTTCGCGCACTTCCCTGTTCCTCATGCCCTGATACACTGCCTTTCACGCAGCCCTAACCAAGGATTGTGGAGCTTTCGCGCTACTAGAGCCACACTTTGCGCTATTACCCGAGATCATACCTATCTTCATATACCAGTTAATTACCTTCGCATACTTGGATGTATTATGTTATAATTAGTTATACAAAACATTCAAATAACTTCGCACAACATATAAACAATATACTTGCAAATTATACCCGTTCATGTATTAAAATAGGAAAATATGCACAAAAATATGGTAAACTTTCTCTTTATTGATTCTTTCAACAATTATAGACTCAACTTGCCCCGTGCACTTAGTTGCAGGGGTTTGCGTACTCAGCTGCAGGCTACTAGGCCTCTGCGCACTTAGCTATAGAGCCTTTCCCTACTCTATGACCCAAAGACACACTTTACACTTTCACTCAATCACTTAGACTTATCTTCCTCTCTTCTATTCCATCTTAGCTATTAGTTATCTTATACACTTAGAGCCTCACTCTATTTATACAATCCCATGGTCTGGGGACCATGGGTAGGTCTATCCAGCTGACATTACACTACAAAAACTAGGGTGTTGTTGAAGCCCCGAAAATCGAGTCTTCAACAAGGGGGATACCCACCCGGTCCGGACCTTGGTTGGCAGCTCCTTATCTGTTTGGTATAGCGGGTCCGACTGGGGATAATGGGACCAGTTTCCCAATCTAAGGGTGTGTGTGTGTGCGTAGAGTTGAATGATGCTGATCTAAGAGTACTTAAAGCTAATTTAATTCAGATTCTTAAACTAACTCTATGCTATTGTAATCTAATGAGAAATAACACATCTAATCTACGCTAACCCAGGGTGTATTTCTTCTATTATGCGATCTAAAGAGATTTCAAAAAATAACTGGTAATAAAGATCATTCAGCTATTATAAGAATAGAAATCAATTAAGATAAACCACTTTACATAAGAAGTTAGGCAAAACAGTTGTGAACAGCATATCACATAATAAGTTATTCATATATCAGACATAAATAAATGACTCCACCGTACAGAAGTGCCAAATGGTAACTCATACATTCATGAAATAACATATAAACAACTGAAAACTATATATCACTTTAAGAATATAAGCAGAAATGGCCAAGAGATAAAAGTACCATTTATGACTAATCCTACTCATAAACTTCAAGCAAAAACGATTTATCTCTACTTGCTCTAACATATACTAAGAGTACAAAAGTGCAACATCAGTAGCAGACATCAAATGCAAACATTAATAAATCTCTATCCATCCATTCATCAAAACCTCCTCTGAGGGTGCAGAAGTGCATGTTCCTTAGTGCATGAGAAGGGTTTAAATACTGCTAGCTAATTAACTTAATTACATAAATTTAGGATAAGGTTTTTTAAATGACCGCCCTTCTAATAAAGCAAAACTATTTCTAAAAATTGAATCTAATTGTGAACCATTTCTATATTTGCTCCTTAGTGCTGCAAGCATGCAACATTCGCCTGGGAAGAGTCGGCTGGTCGCCTTCCGCTTTCGTTTGAGCTATGAAAATAGAAATAACAAGCGTTGGCACCACTTTCTGGTAAAATAGAAGATATTTTCGAGAATCTTCCTCTGGCTGGGTGTATTCACTACGTGTATACTTGGTAATAACTCATATTTCTCTCAAATTGATTCTGATTTTGCTATTTTGGTTTCCGACATTGCGAATGACTGAACAAGTTAGGGACTTTACTCTCTGAATAATTTTCTGCATCGAAAACTGCCTCCGTTCTTTGTTCCGGGCTTTTCTGGTGCGTAAGCTTTAGGGTCTTTTGTAAACATGTTATTTTTGTGCGCCTTTGACTTTGAGCTTTAGATGGCCTATTGACATCAGCATCTGTTGAGTGATACTCTGGAATCTGTGGTCCTATCGCATGCAGAATCCGTTTCTAAAGGGATCTCTTCTCTGTTCTCCGAGCATTGACGCTTTCCCCTTTTCCTTAGATTTTTCCTGCACATTGCTTCGTGTTATTTCCTATTTTACAGTTTACGCAAAGAAAAAGAGTAATGATAATAAAGATTGACATGAAAGCTTTAAGCTCTTATGAATGCATAATCATGACACCCATAGCGAACTGACTCTTTGAAAAACACAAAACTGTCCTTCCTGAATACTTTGGCATACAATCATTGATTTCTTTTAAGGCGCGTGCCCAATTTTGGTTAACGGACAACTTTCCTTGAATATTGCGCCGAGGAAAATTCGCGATGGGTGATTTCTACGACTCGCATCGCAGCATCGCAGATCACGTCGTCAAGATGTGTCATCGCAGAAAATCATGATCGCGAATTTTCGCAAATCGCATTTATCACAGATCGCAGCATCGCAGATCACAACATCGCAGATCGCATTTAGTCATTCAGTCATTGTGTGCTACTTACGCGATGTTGCGATATGCGACGTCGCATATTGGCCATCGGAGATTTCTTAAGTTTTTTCATTTAAGAACGCTTCATAATGAATGCGATGCGATGAATTTCGCGTCGCTTCTTCGTAGTTTATTATGCTCAAAAGAAAACGTTTCATGCTCTTTTCGCGATGCGATAAAGTTTTAAGGAGTTGAATACAAAAATTTTCATAAAATGTTTGTTTGGATTTTTTATTAAGGGTTCCCATTTGCTTGGTGTTATTGCTAATATCAAACAAAGAGGGGGGTTGTTGGTGGCCACAACAAGTGGACAACCCTGTGACTCTATTATGATTTTGCGCCCTTCGCCTGCAATTCACGGAGCTTTTACAAAAGGATTCGGACAAAACTTGGGCTTTAAGCCCCAAAACGTGCCTTGGTGGGATTCCATGCCCAATAGGCGCCCAACACAAAAATCGTGACTTGCCCTTGAGTCACTCTGTTGGTGCAGAGATCTTTACGTGGAGTCCCTCCAACTCTGCTTGAACTGCTACAAGGTTAGCAATGCACTAAGCTGCCGCCTGCTGGAACTGTTGCATGCATTGTTCTGAGATAGCTATGTCAAAAGTGCTTCTCTACATCTGTGACTGTATCCCCTGCATGTGTTTATAGTCCCGTGCCTTCTTCCGGATCCTTGGAGCGCGAAGATTGTGCTTCTGCCGGCTAGTTAGATAGTTGGGCCACCCATGTAGGGCTTTAATCGGCTGCCATTCACTTTTCCTAGGAAAGGCTCTCCATTTAGTTTGACTAGATGTATTGCGCCTCTATCTGTGACCTCCTTAACAACGTATGGTCCCAACCAATGCATTTTGAACTTTCCCGAGAATTTATCAAACTTACAGTCATACATCAGCACTAAATCATTTACCTTGAAGGTGCACAAGTTAATATGGCGACTGTGCCATGCCTTCTAACGTTGCTTTTGCACCTGCTAATGACAAACAGCTAGGAACCGTTCCTCCTCAAGTTCTTCCAACAACACGAGCCTTTCTTCCAAGGCTTCATGATCCGTCATACCTGTGAGTGCTGCTATGCACAGACTAGGTACAATATACTCCATTGGCATGACAGCTTCCACGCCATAAACCAACCAAAAAGGTGTCTGTCCGGTCAGTTTCTTGCACGTTGTCCTATAATCCCATAGAACTGTTGGTACGTGGAGGTCCCAGTTAGTGTACTTCGCATTGTGGACCTTTTTTAGTGCTTCATGTACTTTTTTAAAGGCTTCTGTGTGGATATCCTTCTGCACACTCGGTCTTTCAATACTTCGTGGTCCCAAACGGAGGGGTCGTTCATGCCATTGTCTTACCCGCACCTACTTATTGATCATGTCTCCTAGCACGAGGACTATGTGCATTTATGCAGGTTTTGTACCATATGCCTGTATCTACCCAGATAGGTGGGTGCATGGGTCGTTTTGTCCAACCATCTTATTTGTTAATCACATCGGAAGCTTTCCAAATCATGTGCGCATCATTCTTTTGCAATCGCGCCAATCCTCAAAACTTCTTTGGTGTGTACCCCACCACCTCACAGGCGTAGTACATAGTACCCACTTTAGAGCATTGAAGCGTTGCTATTCTGGCACTTCTCTTTCAAATCTATCTAGAAAGTCATCCACCTTGCTTAACCCATCGCAGATCTCTTACCTATGTTGCTACGCAGCGTAACGACCTCGTCATCATGTTACATTTGTGTGTGGTTACCTCATGCAACTGGTTTTACCATCATTCTATCTCCTCGTTAGAATTTGATGTGCAGGAACTTTCATGCTCCCATGAGATTCGGCCATCCGCGGTTGGATTTACCCAGTCTTGCTCCCACGTGGTTATCTTGTAGATGCAGTCTTGATCGTCGTCACTATCGTAGTCGCACTAGCTCCATGTAACGTGATCCTTCTACGGGGTCTAAAGGTACCACTACGCGCAATGACCTTTTCTCAAAGATCATCTTGTGCTTCCTCATATGTATCACTCCATTCATGTCAGTGGCCCAATCTATTCCTAATAGCACAGGGTAGGGATTGCTATCATCAACAATCTCTATGACCTCGAAATCAGCTAGCACACTTGCTCCTTCGATATTTACTGTGATTCCCTACAATCTTGCCATAGGTAGGATTTTTGTTGGTTCTGCATTAGCAATTGGATAGGAGACCATTGCAATGCAGTCCTGCCCATGCGCTCCCATGTCTGCTTTGGCAGGACGTTCGCACCCGATCCTAGATCCAGAATCACTTGGTCCATCTCATATTCCCCAATCTGTGCGGTCAAGCTCATCTCCCTTCCTGTTAACATCGTGTGCTTCCCGAGCTTCCAGACTATGCGCGGTTCTCCTGGCACAGTCCCAACACATCTAGTTATGAGTTCTTGTAGCCCCTTTACTGCCTTGTTGTCACACAGTAGCTTCATGCATGTCTCCAAGAATGTAGTGAGCATCGAGGGGTCCATTTCTGGCTCTAGCTTGTCTTTACTTCCTGACATGGAGGCATCAACGAAGCTCCTCTTAGCTTCCATGAAAATCTCCTTAGCGCACTCTAAATCAAATTCTAGTTCCTTTGTTGGAGCCTTGAGAACCCAGGTACTTTATTCGAGCTACTTGCCTTTGTCATCCCCTGTTGTAATTCCACTCCGGAGCACAATGTTTACGTTAGGGTCTTCCTCACATGGTTTAGACCTCATCATTTACAAGTTCTGAGTCAGGGGAGGTTGGAGTGCTCCTTTATCGTGCAACCTCACTATCAGTGTGGGACAATTCTCCATCTCATGATCAAAAAATTTACAATACAAGCATGATGGTCACATTGGATTCGTACAATCGTGAGCATAATGCCCTGGCCCTTTGCAATTGTAACATATGAGTTTCCACAACCTCTTCCTGGTCCCTCTCCACCTCAGCCTCATCTACGCCCCTGAATTCCAGTGTGTGCCATTACGCCATTTTGATCGAGGGGCCCTGTTTCGGCCTGAACTCTGTAGGTAGGAGTTATATCTATCATTAGCTCATAACTTCTACAAGTGCGCTCATCATGTCCTACTGACTTACAAAAATTACAAAACAACTATTGTGAATTCTGCGTATACTTCTGTAACAGATGGAAGTTATCTGTAGCATGCTTTCCTCCTATCTGACGAATCGTGCACCATAGTGCAGGCACTGCGCTTGGTCCTGCTTATGCCTCCGGTCTTAGTGGCATTGGCCCTGCTCCCACAAGGTAATTCGCAAACACTGGGCATTGGTCCTTGTCATTCCCCTAGCCCTTGCATTTTACGCACCATACCTCATTGCGCATCTCTGGGCGGGCTGTCCTATCTTGTTTCAAACTCTGTATCTCCAGGCACAATTTTTTCAACTGCGTGTGAATATGCTGCACTCCTAGGTTAGGATCTTGTATCAGGGTCTCATGCAATCTCATCACAACTTCCAAGGCCTCGGCCTGAGTGCTTAGCCTTTGTTGCAACAGCGCATTCCGTAGATGTGGTGTTAACAATGCTACAAACCATTCACGGTGTTTCCCATCTGTCACTGTCATGTTTGCTTTGCGAATTGTGCACTTTAGTCTTTGATCCAACTCCCACAGGGTCTCGCCTGGTAGCATTGTGATTTCCTTGAACCTAATGATCAATTGTGCCTTCAACTTTAGCCTGCTAAATTATTTGTTTAATTCCACTTGGATATCTGTGATCCCCACATTCGGATTGTCATTTGAATTCTTAATGTACCAGGTCAGCGCACGATCCTGCAGAGCGTTGAATAGCATTTCCTTCTTTATATTGTCATCTGTGACTCCCTGTGCTTCCCATACCGCTTTTATCACGAACCAAAACTGATCCGGATCTTCATTCCCTATTCCCTTGAACACTGGTAGCTTTATCACGCTTACCATACTGCTTCACGGTGGTGGTGGAGGTGGTATGAGTGAAGATGGGGGTGAAGATAGTGAAACTGGTGGTGGTGTGGGTGGGGGTGGTATGCGCGAAATTATCTATCTTATCAGATTGATCGCACTTCCTGGTGAGGCCTTTGCGAGCTCTTCTTCTCCTCCTCGCGGAGGTGAAATCAAGGGGCTAGTTTCTAATTCTGTGCTACCTTTGTTTCTATAGATTCTCCTACTTTTTATAGCCCCAAACATCAATTTATTTTCATAACCCACTTTTCATAAAGTAGCATTTTAATCCAAGTGTTTAAATATTTAACGTACTTACCTCACGGTCCTTTGAGGAAGCGTCGTTCTGCCTCACTATAACTGACTAAAGTATCTATCGTGAATTCAGTGATGAATCATCCTATGATTCAATCGAGCCAATGATCGATAGTGTGCACGATCTTGTCTTCTGATGCTTCTTGTCTACGCACCAATTCTGGAGTCCACACAATAGGTTTGTCAAATTTACACCTTCCTTGGCTATCGGTTAGCTTCACAATCCACTTGTACAACTCAGTGGGGAAGGATGCAAAGAAAATTTTGTGGATCTTTGTATATAAGTATCAGTCTAACCACTCTTCCTTTGATAGTCATGGATTCATGTTTTCCTGCGCCACGAACTCGTTAATCTTCCTGTCCAACCAATCTTCATTACCTTTCTTTGTCGAATTCCAGTGATACGACATCAGAAATCTCTATGCAGATCTTGGTCCTAGCAACAGAACCATTTGTTGGCTTGCTGGGGCCTGACCCAGGTTTAGAGTTAATTAGTCAAACAAATCCTTGTACTATTGACCCTTTCAACAACAGTCCGTAGAGCACAGACTAAGGTCTCACCCAAAGTATTATGGGAGGGTGCTAGAACCAGGTTTCCGTACCCTTGAGATGTCTGAGAAGTTTGAGTGGTCTCACTATTTGTCCCTATGCACAGGTCGCTTCGAGCACTTCCTTGTTCCTCACGCCCTGATACACTGCCTTCACGCAGCCCTAACCAGGGATTGTGGAGCTTTCGCGCTACTAGAGCCACACTTTGTGCTATTACTTGAGATCTTACTTATCTTCCTATTCTAGTTAATTACCTTCGCGTAATTAGATGTCTTATGTTATAATTAGTTATACAAAACATTCAAATAAGTTCACGCAACATATAAATGGTATACTTGCAAATTATACCTGATCATGTATTAAAATAGGAAAAGATGCACAATAATATGGTAAACTTTCTCGTTAATTATTCTTTCAATGGTTACAGACTGGACCTACCCTACGCACTCAACTGTAGGGGTCCACACACTCAGCTGCGGACTACTAGGCCTCTGCGCACTCAGCTACAGAGCCTTTCCCTACTCTACGACCCAAAGACACACTTTACACTTTCACTCAATCACTTATACTTATCTTCCTCTCTTCTATTCCATCTTAGCTATTAGTTATCTTATACACTTAGAGCCTCACTAAATTTATACAATCCCATGGTTCGCGGACCATGGGTAGGTCTATCCAGCCAACATTACATTAAAAAAACTAGGGTGGACAACCCTGTGACTCTATTATCATTCCGTTCCCTGCGCCCGCAAATCGCGGAGATTTTACAAATGGATTCAGTAAAAAATTGGGCTTTAAGCCCCAAAACTTGCCTTGGGGGGATTCCATGCCCAAGAATCGACGTGATTATTTCCTATACCTGGCTGCAACTCACAGTACCATTACTATGGTGTTGGTTCAGGATGACGATGATGGCAACAAACATGTGGTTTATTATTTAAGCTGAAATATCCTTGACACTGAAACTCGATATGCCCATGTTGAGAAACTTGCCTTGGAAGCAGTCCATGCTGTCCAAATATTTCGTCATTATATCCTTCTACGAAAGACCACAGTGATTTCTGATTGCAACCCCATGACCTATATTTGGACTTGTCAATTACTTGGGGGCAAATACTCTAAACCGAGTGTTATCCTGCAGGAGTTTGATTTGGACTTTACTACCACTAAATCAAAGAAATCACTTGTTTTTTCCAAGTTGATATGTGCCCTTCCTTCTGCAAGCACTTCTACTGATTTTACTGAGTAGATTCTTAATGAAACTTTGTTTCTCATCAGCTCTCTTGACCCGTGGTATGGATTTATTATTGTTTATCTTCAAAACCAAAGCTTGCGATCTAAGTTGTCTCGATTTGACTGACGCCGCATCTGGAATCAATCACAACCCTATCAGATTCTTGGTGATACATTATACCGAGTCGGTGTTGACTCTATTCTTCACAGATGTCTAATGCTTGAAGAGGTTGAACGAGCCTTGAATGACTATCACTCTAGGGCATGTGGTGGTCATATGTCAGGCTACACCACTGCTTAGAAAATCCTCCGCGTTGGTTATTTCTGGCCTTCCATCTTTAAAGATTGTATTATGGCGGTTTAGAAGTGCCATGAATGTCAGATTTTTAATCGTAAGTAGCACGCCCTACCAGTACCATTACACCTAGTAGTTACCGTTGTCCCATTCACTAAATGGGGCATAGACTTCATGACATGTAACCTTCAATCAACTGAGAGGCATGGCTATATTATCGTCGTCATTGACTAGTTCACTAAATGGGCCGAGGCAATGCCAACCTATAATGCTGATGGTATCACTACTACTCAATTCCTCTTTAACCACGTCATAACACATTTTTTCATTGCTCAAGCCACTGTAACTGACCATGGATCACATTTTCATCAGTACATGATGGAAGAGCTGACTTCTCAGTTGGGCCTTCATCATGATAGCTCAATTCCTTACTATCCACAAGCCAATGACCAAGTCGAAGCAATTAATAAACTTATGATTACTATGCTTCAACGAACCATTGGGAAGCACAAAAAGGATTGGCATATGATGCTATTCTCATCTCTCTCGGCTTACTAGACTTAGGCTACGATGACCACTGGATTTACTCCATTCCAGTTGGTTTATGGTTTAGAGGCAACACTCTCGATTGAATGCAAAATTCCTTTGCTAAAATTAGCTATCGAATTTGTTCCTAATACCTCGCCTGAAGAGGAGCAATTACTCTACCTTGAGAGGCTTGATGAGACTCGTCACATTGTTGTGACGGTAATCAAAACCCAAAAGAAGTGTGTCAAAGCTCATTTTGATCAAACCATTTCTCCTCGCACTTTTTCTGAAGGTGACCTGGTCCTCCTTTATGATCAAGCTAACGATAAGTTGGGTGCTAGAAAGTTTGAACCTATGTGGCATGGGTCGTATATCATCAAACGTGTCTTGCAAAAGGGAGCCTATGAACTAGTCGATTACGAAGGAAATGCATTGTCACAGCCCTGCAATGGGTTGTATTTGAAAAATTATTATGCGTGAAATTCATGTAATTAATTTTTCTACATTAGTGTGTGAATTCATTGGTGTGCGCTTTTTGATTTTTGGTGTGCTTGTTTTCTTTGCAGATGTGTTTTTATGCTTACCTTGTGTTCCACTCAGTTTGTAGATGTCTTCAAATCGTTATGTCAATTTTGATGATGGTGCTTGTTGTAGGACATAGAATTTGTCTTCTGCAACTTGGGCACTCTTTTCCCCTGATGGCAAGTTGGTTGATTTACATGGTATATGCCTAGGACAAACAACTAATGATATTGTCAAATACAATGCAGTCATCGAACTATTGTCAGAAGCAGTTGCTCTTGGCATTAGAGATTTAGTTGTCAAGTTAGATTCACAACTCGTTGTGTTACAATTAAACAATCATTGTTTTTTCTTAGTAAATACTAAATCTATTAAAGAGAGTAACAATAAATTTAAAATGAGGACGAAGCCTCGAAAGAGAAGAGCAGCATGCTTTTAGCCTTACAAAACTGTCCCATGATTGGGAAGATTAGTTACGGTGTTCAAAAAACTAGACATGGGACCTTGAATAAAAAAGCATAAGATCCTCAAAAAGCCAACCCACATTAACCCATACAAAACCAGAGAGACAAAACCGCCTATCTGCCTAAACAGAACCAGAGAAACGAGGAACAAGAGAATATGAGCCAAAAAGAAATCACTGAAGACATCCATGGGAACCAGGTGATGTCTCATGACCTTGTCTTGGTCCAATGGCTCCTCCACCACCAGACACGCGTTGCCATACCAGAATTCGTCATTCTTAACTGCGGTACCATCCTCGTTACCACCTGGAGGAATCGAAGCCTGAAGAGTGCTGCCTGAATTAGCTTCAACAACTATCGAAGCCGAAGCCCTGTTTGGACTACCTCCTGGAAACAAAGTGCCATCCATAGTAATGTCTTCCGCCTACATTTCACTCTGCATGTAAGCCTGACGATTCTCATCCCGCTGTGGCTCAACACCTGGGCAACCCACGAATCTGAGGCCTCCCTGAGAAGAATCTGCCCCAATGTGAGCTGAAGCAAGTGGCTGAGACTCCTCCTCCGAGGTAATAATGGAAATGTTTGCAGATATGATAGACCTGAGTAAAATGCTTTGGAACCTAAAATGATAATTTTGAAAAGTGTGATACGGAAGTGGCCTATGGGAGGGGCTTGAAGGAGGCATCATTGCTTGAAAAGCAGGGGGAATTGACTAACCAGCAGCTTGAGCGGCCTGAGAATGCCTACGTCTGCCACGACTTCCACCCTGATGGCTTCGCATCCTGTGCCTGACCATTGCTCAACCACAAGAGAGGATGATAGCGTCAGGTAAACACAACCAGCAGGGGAGAAAGCAAACTAGAATCCCATGCCAAGGCAAGCCAGGTGAGAAATAGTGCTAGATAATAATCGCCAGAGCTAGCAGGAGCCGAGCTCTGATACCTAAGATAAATCTTCTGTGGAGAGAATCCAAGAGGGAATGGAAGAAGCAGAAAACCTGAGAGCAAAACTTGAGGAGAAAGGCCAAGGACTCCATTAGTATAACCGCCTGAGCCTTGTAATTACTATGGTAGACCATTAATTCATCCTTCCCTCAGATTTGAGTTCGCATGAGATGAGCATGCTTGAGCCTGACGCCGGCATGGATAATGGCTCTGAGCTGCATTTGACAGGACAAAACGTCGGCTTACATTAATAGTGTCATTAAATTTGAATTGATTCACCCGCATCCGAGGACAATTAAATAATCATTACTCAATAAGAAACACATATTTTGTGTATGTATCTATGTGTTCAATTAATAGAAAGAAATTTTGATTTTATCACATATCAACATATTCCACACAATTTGAATACATTAGTAGATGCATTAGAAAGTTATGTTCTTGATAGACATTTGCGTAATTTATAAACCCATCACATCATGATTCATGGACACATATATATCTTAGAGTGTTTAAACATCAAAAACTCAAAAAATAAAGTGTTCCGGGAAACATGGCTCTTAAAGCCTGCATCATGTGAAAAAAAAAACTGGAAAATATATGTGCCTGCCATGGTGCTCGTGATAACATGAGACTTCCCTAATCACTTGACCTAACAGCCGACGGAGTCTCGCAGGTACCCCTACTGTGCTCCTCTGATATTGCAATAGAAAATCATCTATAGTAGCATACATCCCTCAAGTGATCACATCCCGATTACATTCCATCTCTCTTATGGGGTTTGCTCCTTCCTCATAGGGAGCATTTTCTACCTGCTGTGCTACTCGTTGTGTCATTGGCGACATGCCAGGTGACCTTTCTGGTCCAACATCTGCACATTTATCACAAGTTTAGTCTTAGTTTCACTTTCGCAAAAAATCATAAAAAAAACTTGAAAAATCCAAAAACAAGTTTTACCTGCATCAGTCCATTGTTCACTTAGTGGCAGAGGTAGATCTAGGTCCCATCTAAAATTGTGCCTGCATAGGCGTAGTCTTCCACAACGATCAACTGGCGGCGAAGCCAAATGAAAAACCACAGTGGGAAATGCATCTGCTAACCCCCTCCTCCTCGAGGCATGAATTCACTCCCTCTGACTAGTCTCGGATCTTGTGGATTAGGATCTAGTACCTCTGCCCACTGATACAAAAACAGGGGCACGCACTACAAAAATAAAGTAACCAAAATCAAGCCAAAGACAAATTGTTTCAAGTTTCCACGCTTACCCTTGGTTAGTTTCCTCTTCATATTGGCTAGTAACCCTGAACATCATTTGAATATTGTTGGAGTGAGGGATTCTACTGCATACTGGAATTGGGATTTTTAAGTCTCGTGAAAATCTTGCATCCCAGCTACATGAGCTATGGTGAATAGGATCATCCTCAAGGGAAGATGTCCAAATGTAGATATCTTCATCTTCCTACCCATTTTCATCTCGGCACCTGGGCAATGTCTCGTGACTAGAGTACTAGTGCTCTCATCTCCAGGATGAGACCCGAAGAGTTGAACTCTTTCTCCTCTTCTCAACAATCCAATGATGAAATAAATATTAGTTTCCTCCAACTCCAACTCCTTGTCTCCAATGATGAATATTTCTTGATCAATGTCCCATAGGTTGATCAAGTATTGCAACAGTTCATTTTGAGCTCTTAGTCCTGTAGTCCTGAAGAACTTCAGCAACCCACAGTTCCTCAAAGCATTGATACATTCCGGATCTTGGGCTGCCTAGTGGTATTTCATCTCATGGCCTCTTTCCTTCCATTATAGAACCATGATTGGGTACAATCTCCTACAAAACATCATTACACATCAATTAGATGCCTTTTCATGGGGTTAATTCCAAACCTTTTGCTTTAAAGAGGGTTTTTCCTTCAAAAAATTCTACCCTGGAACCATCGCACCTATTTTTATTAATAGAGTGATGCCATCGCGAGGGCATTTTGGCTCGAGGGTGATCATCACGAGTCTGATGAGAAAACCCATGATGATCGCTCACGCAGTTAAAAAATTAAAATCCTCCTACTAGCAAGCAAAAATCCATTAGCAATGCATCAAAATGTAATAAAATGCAAGAGCAAAGACATAGCTCTTACCTGCTACTGATGGCTCGAGAAATGATGCCTTGGATCTCCTGCGTCGTTCACCTAAAAATCAAAGGAAAAAGGGTAAAATGCACTCTCAAAACTTACTACAGTGAAATGGTAAAAATATTTTAACTTGTGGTCTGTTTATAAGTTTTAATTTCATTTTCGCCATTATTTTATTAATATTTTATTATTTTTCTCGATATCAGTGATCAGTGGTTATCTTTGTGCAGTTACAGGTACTTTTTGGTGGACATGTGATTATTATTGACTGATTCAAATGATTTTTTGTTTTATCTCTTTTTCGGACTCATTAAAAATAAATGAAAAAGAAACCCCCCTGGAGTCATCTTTAAGCTCTTTTTTGACTCAAAACATGAAAAGATCGTCGAGTACTTGTCTTTTTGAATTCATTAAATTAAATGAATTGACGTTCCCTCAATATACGTCTCCCCATTTTTCAAGTTGAGATTGACTATTTACAAAAAAGGTACACCTTGGTCGATATGGTCAAGAGGTTCTCTTGAATATTGTTTTCTACCTTTTTGGGTTCAAGGGAAAAATTATGAAAAGGGACATGATGGAGTTTTCTTTTTCGTCTCTTTTTCAAACACTCTAAATATGAAAAATATACCGAGTTGTTCTTACGTCAAACTCGTTAAAAATTTTGTGATGAAGGACTCATCCCCATGATAAGACCGAGCTTCTCCTTCCTAGGGTTCGTAAAAATTACTAGGATGGATTCATTCGAAGAATGAACTTACATGACAAGCATATCCTATCCCCGTCAAGATTGTGATAAAAAATAGTTGGGGTACTTGCTAAAGATAGCAGGGAAAAATGAAAATGAAACATCCTTTGTATAGGCAGCATGTCACTCTTCAACATGACACTCTTCTACTTCTTGTGTCGGGTTTGGGATATCCTCACTCAGTCACTTGTCCTCCCAGGTTTGGGTGATCCATTTTTGCTTCTCATCTCACTATTCCATTTTTTCATCATGACCTTTAGTCCTACGTTGAGTCAAATGTTGCCATACTCCAGAGTTGTGTCGCCAGTGTTCAAGAGAAGTCCTATCTGCAATTATTTACCTATACATTGTCTGACCCATTGTTACAGTCTTGGATCTTATTCAAATCATTCCACTTTATTCCTTATTTCATGTCAATGATGGGGGACTCATCACGTCCCTCCTTCGATGGGTCACTTCCTATCAACTTCAACTAACAATCCAGGAAGATGACTTAGAAACTCCCTTTCGGTACCTTAGAGCTTGCATGCCTTAATGGCAAGTTCTTCACATCCAATGATAGGTTTTCCTCATTTGCATTTAATCGGATGATTCCACGAGTGTTCGACTTCATCTTCATTTTCACATTCATGAACTTTACTGTTGTACCTTGAGAGCCATTGTCATTATTGGTGGCTTCTCTCGTGCCTGTTAACGTCCACATTATTGACTAGTAATCAGGTGGTTTTCAATCATGTTCAACTTTGACACATTCATTCACATGTTAGAATTCGTACTTTGATCAAGTTGGGATGGAGCACAAGACCCTGAGTCCTATATGATATGACTCAGGCTGCGTGGAGTTATGTTTTATTTATGATTGTACACATGTTTCTACTATACAAATGGTTGTGACCATGCCCTGGGACTTTACATTTATGATGATCCTGCTATATCGAATGGTTGCACCCATACCTTGGATCTTATATTTACGGATGATCCTTATCATTTGGATGGTTGCGCCCATGCCATGGATCCTTTAATATAGTCCTTATTATCTGGATGGTTGCATCCATGTCGTGGGTTCATATTTGATATCACATATGTATATGTATATGCATCCTTGATTTGCATGACTCCTGATAGTGTTTTTTCTCGTCCTTGCAAAATCTCGTAAAGCATCTCGGTCATCACTCCCTGTTTTGCCTTCATGCTTTAGGGGGCATCTGTTACACAATATTTTGTCACACCTCCTTCACTTCCCTGTGACATACCCCAAAGTGCCTGAAACATGACCATCATGCAATATACTCATTCATATATGCAGCTCAGATCCTCCGTAGGACATTGATTGGAAAATGCCTTGAGCTTCCCCTAAAGGAAATAGCTCCTAAACCCTAATTTGAGAATCATTGCTCTTATGAGACTAAAAACCGCTATGGTCTCATGTTGCATTATCCTCAACCCGTGATGGCATCACTCTATTTTCTTGTATACCTGCGATGATCCCAAAAAGGAAATTTTCCTAAAGAGGATGGGAAGCTTTGTGATCAAGAAGCTTCCAGAGCAGAGAGCTGGAGATTGTTCGCCATAGATGAGGTCGAGTTCTCCCAACTTGTCCTCTTGGTATTATCCCTATGAGCTACCTCCTTGATATGAAGGCCTACTCCTATCTTTGGAGAGATTCTAGCTCCCTTTCCCTACGTATATATTCATCCTCTCCCATTTCCAAATGGTTGGTCTATGTCTATTTGCACCCTTATGCTAAGATTGAGCCTACATGCTACTCATTTGGCTTGGATAAGGAGTGCTTGGAGAGCCTAGCTTGGACTTGGACTTGGACATTCATTCAAGGAGAGCCTACTGACATCAAGGCTTAGTTGTATGCTTCCTCCTTTATTCTATTAATATACAATTACTAGTTCATTTTCCACAAATGTGTATGTTTATGTATCATTTGTATTAATGCTCCTTGATCTGTTAAGTAGGTTACTTGTGAATATGATATTTGTATTTGCATGCCTTGTTGTGTCTTGATTTATTGTGCAAGTGTATAAACGTTGTGAGTAACAAGAACGCGCCTGTGATGCAAGTGATTCAAGGTATTCAACAAAGGATGACATAATAACATCAAAATAAGGTAGGCCATCTTCTTCGTCTCTCTTTTCAATTGTAACTTAGGAAAGTGTCCAGTAGATTGTTACATAGGTTGCTAGTCCCACTTATTGGGCTAGAGGGATTGCCTCTATCCACAAAGAGGATTTACCTAGACAACATGAACCTCCTTAGATACCTAAGCAAGGACATCCAAGTTACTCCTCCTTGATTTCTTTACAGTGATTTTCATACTCTGCTTTTTCATTAGAATTTTGTGTTGCAGGCCCATAATATTCCTCTTAAGAAATTTGTTATGAGCTTTCAATTTGTTGTTTTTCTTATAACACATACCAAGCTGTATCATGATGTTGTCATTCTAAGTTCTGTGGATTTCATTATGTGCTTTTATTGCTTCATTCTCCTTGTTATCACCAAAAAATTGATCATTTAGCTTAATTTACTAGATGGATCGAAGTACACCATGTAAAGCCAATTTTGCCATAGTGAAATTGCTTTCACTGTGAGAAATTACTTAATAAACCACCTTTGTTAAGTAATTTATAGTTAAACCCATGAAGAATAATTAAATAAATCACTATTTATTTTATTTTCTCCTAGGAATAATTAATTAGACCTTTGTTTTATTATTATTCCTGATCATATTTGACCCAATCATGAAAAATAAATAGATAAATCATTAATTATCTTATTTTTCTCCAAGAATAATTAATTTATCACTAATTAGATATTATTCTTTGTCAAATTTGATTAAATCCCTTAGGAATAATTAAATAAATCCTTATTTATTTATTATTCCTTAACTAATTCCTTGAGATGATAAATAAATCATTTATTTATTTATTATTTCTAAATAAAAGTTTAAACACTTTTTCCCTCCTAAACAAATATAATAAAAGATTCCAGGTGGTTATTCCAAGAATGGGATCAATAATATTTTATTATTGCTCATTATTCGAGGATAACTCAATGTTGTTTTATAAATAGAAGGGTTTTCCATTCATTATTCACTTTTGATTATTTTCATTGTTGCACTCATTGTTGTAACTCTGATTATTCTCATTGTCACACAACATATCTTTGTTGGGTTTACACATTATAGAGGAGAGAGACTCTACACAAGTTGAAGACGTTTGAGCATAGCCAAGAACCCATCCCATAAAGGGGGACTAGTAACATTTATTTGTTTCCTTCACAGGTGTTATAATAAAACTATTCTTTGTATATCTGGTTTCCATTGGATGATTGGAGTTATTACTCTTTATTTTTGTTGTTTAACTATGATTGTGGCGTAAATTCAGACATTGGCAGGTTTTGTTTCTATGAATTGTTGCATATCTACAATGTTTAGTAGCCACTTACATTGTTGATATTTTTTTTCATCCATAATCTTAAGTGGGTTCTTTCTGTACATATTTGAGAAGAAAGCACTACGACAAAATTGGTGACTCCTTTGGGTTTTATACTTCAGATCCAGAAACCTGAGTGACCTTCGGTTTTTAACTTAGGGTTTCTTATTTTTTCAATTCTCTTAATGTTTCCTAGTTTGCTAACCCTAGATCTACTAAATTTCTGACTTCCACAAGCTTTCTGGTCTTTTTCGCAGGCCACATGAACCAATCACGAAAAAGGCGACAAATTTTTCCGAGATTTTTCGACCAAGATCCACAGAGCAGAAATCTCATTTTTTGGCCCAAAAAGTGCAATATAGAGGCCAAAACACACTTATCAGCCCAAAATGTGTGATCCCTACAGAGAAACAAGTCAGTACCTGCGATTTCTGGGTTTTAGGGTTTTTCTCAGATTTGTTTCTGGGCCTTGTAGAGAGCTGTCTGTTGGGATTTTTGACCTCTGTATCATCCTTCTTAGTCCTTGATCCACTCTAATTTACTCATCGAAGTCAAATTTAGCCTCCCCTAGGGCTTCTAGTACGCTTCCACCTTTCTAGGAGGAGGTTAGCTGAGTGAGTAGTGTGAGTTTCTGCAACACTTTCAGCCACATTTTCTAGATCTGTACCCTTCTGTTTCATATCTGTTAAGATAGGTTGTTACCATCTGTAGTTTCACATTTAAACTTGTTTGGTCATTTTCCTTAGGG
Source organism: Pinus taeda (assembly GCA_000404065.3). Classification (NCBI taxonomy): domain Eukaryota; kingdom Viridiplantae; phylum Streptophyta; class Pinopsida; order Pinales; family Pinaceae; genus Pinus; species Pinus taeda. The sequence goes on from APFE031329738.1 coordinate 106,947, forward strand.
TCCCATCAATTTCCAATCGGTTTAGCCACCAACCAACGCAGTGTTTACAAACCCAGTTTGGGTGGGGTTTAGTTAATTGTTTTGTTGTTCATTTTCTGTTATTAAATTAATTTTATTTTCAACAAGATTTTTGTTTTTTTTTACAAACACGATATGGGCTTAATCAATTAATACAATTGCACACAGAAGCACACCTTAAGCGAAGGGAGCTTGGTTTAAACCGCCAAGCCAAGACTTAACATAATAAATTTATCTCCCCTCATTGAGACAAAGATATATTGTTGATCTCCCTTCACCATTTCTGTGTCATGTGCATCCTATCACCATTGCACCACTATGGCATTTGTCATGGAGACTATTAGGCCTTCACCCCTAGTTTCCTCTTGGGCATATTAGCCCTCCCCGTCGGGTTCAAGTACATAGCCCTCTGAGTCCCCATACCAACTCTTCTCTTGGTTCTTCTGATTCTTCATCTAATTTCGAGTCTCCTTCACTGCATATTGTCACCATGTCTAGACCCACAACTGGTGCAGGCAACCAACCTGGTGTTGGTTCCGGTTCTATCCCAGTGGTCACATTAAGTGGAATAGTCTCAGAAACCATTCCAGCAACCCCCATGCTCCCCTTTATGGCTCGGTTAAGTCTACCGGATTTTAACCGGTTTATAAATGACGTTATACACCATGATGTTGGTTGGCCCTCTATGCCAACTAAGCTTCCCTTAGACATCCCGAAGTTTGAGGGTAATGTTGGAGAGGATCCTACCAACCATGTCCAATCCTTCCACATGTGGTGTTCATCCAACTCCATAACCAATGACTCCATTCGTCTTCAGCTATTCCAATGCACGCTCATTGGAGATGGTGCAAAATGGTATGTAGACCATCCCTCTGCATCTCATTCTGTTCTCAAGATGCTTGCTAAAGCATTCCTTTCATATTTCTAGTTACCTCTCTAGTATGACACTGGTACAGATCTATTGACCTCATTTCGTCAGTCCTTTGCCACTCACCTATCTGACCATGTTCAAGAGTAGCGTCGAAGGAGGAGCACATGTTGTGCCCCACATTTTGAAGACCGCGTCTATCTAGATTGGTTTCTTAGGAGCCTTTTAGCACACATTGGAAAAGATGTCACATCCCATTTTCCTCAGACTGAGATAGAAGCTCTCCAAACCACCCTGAGATATGACCTAATTTATGCACAATCTGGTTATGTCTATACCGTCATTCCAAACCTCCATCATCTTGGAAATGCCAATGCACCAGGGGCATCTCACGCCGCCAACGGTATCGTTGGATCCCTTTCACACTCTTCGCCATATCTTCGGCAAAGTTATGGCTACCCGTAGGGGGGCACCAGTTCCTCCAACACTTATGCCCCTCCAATTAGCAACATGTTTACACAGCCCCAACTCATCTACCAAACTATTTCTCCTCCTTATGCACAGCCTAGCACTTCAGCCCCTCAAGCATTAGCGTTGCAACCTCCCATGCATCCTTAACCCCAGCAACCACTGCCCCCTCAAGGTCAAGCATTTGCGCAGCAGAGTGCAACCAATCCCCAAAATTCAAAGAAAAAGAATAAGGGGAATGGTAACAAGGGTAACCAGGGTAGTCAAGGTAATAAACCTGGTGAACCCCAGGGGAACCAACTTAACACCAATAACTAGCAACAGGGCAGCCAACCTAAGTAGAATAAGGCTATTCATACGAACAAGCCTTGTGCATGTTGTGGTGTACATGGACATTATACACATGAGTGTCCTCTCTTACCCCATATGCGCCAAATGTGCGAAGCTCAAGCATCTTCTAGAGGTCAAAAATTGCCTCAGAATCTTGCACCATCTCAACCGACAGTGCTCACAAATCCTTTCCGTCAGCGAGGATTTGTTGCTGCTCAACCTCAGCTAGGTCAAGTAGCCCATCCCCACCATCCTCCTGGTCTTGGTGACTACCAAATCCTTATGATGAACTCTGATGAGGTTAACCCCTCCAATATCAACATGCAAACTCGGTCGCATCAATATGACAAGCCCTCAACTTCATCTGCCACTGAGTCCAAAACCAAAGTATCTGCTGAGCCTCTTATGGCACCAAATGGTCCTTTACAGATCCCTCAACCTAAAATTGAGGCCATTCCTAAGATCCAAAAGGTACCATTACGTCGTAATGCAGCTTCTAACAGAGTTGCCCATACATATAGTATAGTAGATGACTTGGTGCAATCATCTGCTGCCATGTCGATGCTAGAAGTCCTCTAGTTGTGCCCATCTCAAAAGAAAGCTCTACTAACTACCTTGGGTGCAGTAGATCCTTCTGAAAAAAAATTTATTGTCTTCTCAATTGATACATCAGAGCATCCCCCATTGCCTTCATATGTTACTTTCCAGATACCAGTTAGAGTTCATAATGCCATCATCTCCTGATGAATTATTGATGAAAGCACATCCACCTATGTGATGTCCACTGCTATTTGGAAACAACTTAAGTCACCTAAGTTTTCCCCCTCCACCATCACTTTGCATGCTTGGGATGAACACTCCTCCCATCCCCTTCGCATGTACCGCAATTGTCCAGTGACCCTTGCAGGTAAGATTGTCCATGTCGACATTGAAGTCATTGATTACCCTTTGGATTACAACATTCTCCTAGGTCATAGTTAAACATTCTATGTCAACTATCATATCTGCGGTATTCTGCAATATGTGCTTCCCCCATGAAGGGAAGATCATTACCATTGATCAGTTGACTTACTATGAGATGACATCCGTGACCTCCCACGAGTCCATTATCTCATCAATGTCTGACAAGCAGTCTTCAACTCCTCCCATCGAGGTTTCACCCAAAGTCTATAAATATTCCTCATTGTTGGGTGCTTTCGCTGATCCTCCCCCTCCCATCCCAGAGCTTAACTCTATGAGCATTTACATGTTATAAGCATCACAGGCTGCCCTTAAGCAGTGAGGTACACCTGATCAACAGCCAACTCCTGAGCATTCTGTTGTTGCCCTTCTAGCTGAACCCTCTAGATCCACCCCCTAGGACCTCCTCTGTTTGTGGGTGCCTCTCCTATGTCTCCACCAGGAGCTGTTCCTCTAGGTCTCAACCATCCAGGTGCTATTTTGTTGGGACATTACCCTGTAGGCTAGATAAATTTCTTATTCCCCCCTCCGAGAGTATTTTTTGTCCCTGTCATGGCTTCATTGTTCCTTCCTAACATGACAATGGGGATCCTAGTATGGTACATCGATCCCCCTGCAAGAATTCCGCTTGGTCAGCTAAGACCTTATCATGCTTTTACCTTGGTTCAACTAGTCCCCACGACCCCTATCGTTGCTTAAGTTCCATCACAACCTCAACAGAAACCAACTCCTATTGTGAAAGCATTAGATAGGGGGGCAAAGCTAAGAGGAAAGAACCTAAGGACAAGGTTCCCCAAGCTCCTCCAGGCCCTAAGGCCCCAAATCTGACACCCCCATGTGCTTTATGTAAGGTTGTTAGGAATGCCACCAACAATTGTCTTGAACTTCCTCAACTTAAACCTTTGGTTCATGAAGCGTTCCCTCAGTCAAATATCCCTAAGGTCCAAATTACCTTACCAGGACCAACCAAGAAACTCAAAACACTGCGCAAAAATCACCCTTGTGCCTTGTGTGATCATTATGGCCATTATTCCCATTGTTTCCCTTATCTTGACGAATTTCGTGATTGCCTCGAGGCACTTCGCAAATACAAGACCACTCGTAGTGGCTCACCTACTCATCTACCTATGGATTCTGGTACCACTAAACTAGAATAGGGGGACTTTGGTCCCACCATCATGATCCCTCCCCCCAATGTCAAGATGATGAACACCTTATGCCATATCCTTTACCTATCACCGTCCTTGAGTTCCTCGCAGGAAAATCTTTCTGAGTTGTCTATGCACACTTCTATCGAACCTCTTTCGACAGAATCCCAAGTCTCAACATCCATAGATCCTCCATCTACTATCTCATCGTATCCCATTCCAGATGATGCATATGTGAACATTATTTCTCAAGTTGATGCCCTAGGTACTATCACCACATCATGTAGTCAATCTTCCTCCTGTCCTCCCATCTTCCATTCTGATGAGGATATCATGGAAACCATGACTACCCTTGATTATCCTTGGAACAATATGCACCATCGTGCGTACTTCCTTCCATATTTGGAGTCCACTACTCTAAATACATCCATTATGCCCATAGAATACTAGGGGGGGGGGCACATAGGCCCCTACATATCCTTATCATCCTTTGGATGTTCTCATGCCAAGTTGGATCGAGAAGCTTGAATCCTTTTTTTGAGCACTCGGAACATAATGGCGCTCCACAAACTCCTCCTGCTAGGGAGAATCATTCCCACCTTTTCATACTAGATCAATCCTCTCCATCACATATGCTTGTGGGAAGTATCCCATTCTTGCGGGCATGATGGTTTTCCCCTAGCCATATTCTTAGTTGATTAACATAAGTCTCGGCCTAGATCCCACTGGATCTAGGTATGGTCGATTATCCTCCCATTCCTTGGATATTTTGTCCTACCAGCCTCTATGGCGAGCCATATGCGCATCACATATCATAGAAGTTTGATACCATATCTTCAAATATTCTAATGTATGTCCACATAGTCCCCATTTTTGACTTAGTGGGTGAGAATGATTCTAGACCTCCTCTAGTACTTCATTCTTGTTTTCCTCTTCCCTTAATTCTTCACCAGGAACCATCATTCCAAGAAGAATTAAGGCCATCCTTAGACAAGTAAATCCACTTTCTTGAAAGTCACAGATCCTAATTCTGATGGTCAGCTTTTTTGCTATGATCTCCACAAGATTTAAGGCTTTCTCCTCCTCTCAAATTTGAGTGAAAACACCCTTTTATAGGAAAATCCACAGTTGTTGTGTCCCTTATTGCGACTAGACCATAGCTCAGTTTGAAAAAACACCAGCACCATTGGAAAATTCTCATGGAGCTCTATGATGGGTCTTCCTCAGTTTTTGATCATTTGAAACTTCACCAAGAAACCATTTTCCCAAGGAAGGTCACTTCGTCAACTCTCAAAACCGAATTTCATCATAAAGAGACACTTATACTTTGAGGTCCACATCCTCTTAATACTTTTTGTACCATATGTCAATTTTCTTCATGAGTAACCATCATTTACTCATGTTTTGATGGTTCCCACCGAGCCTAGTCTATGTGGCAATGTCATCAAGTCACCCTTGTTCAGAGCATCCATGATGAGTCACCCTTGCACTCTTGGAGTCTATTTCATGTCCTATTATATCATGTCACAGTATTCCATCCATATTTATATACCATTCATCCTGTGTTGCCCATTTTAGCCTCCGTTCTTACTGTCCCCATCCCCTCCGAAGTTGAGTTGCTGCCAGGTCAACCATGCACTTTATGATCTTGTTGGGTGTGGAGCCTAATTATCTTCTTTATTCAAAGGTGTCACCGCATTGGACCCTAGTTTGTAATGTGGTGTAAATGCCGCCCGTAATATTTGCATTGCAAGGGGGGTCCAGGGGGGGCGAAAACAATCTTTAGGAGCCCCCCCGCCCCCCTAGCGGGGGATCGGGGGCCACACCCCCAAAGCTAAAAATAGATGTAAAATTGCCTTGTAAAATGTTGTAATTTCATAGTCAATCTGGGTTGTTCATTAGGTGGGGATCTGATGGTAGAAGTTATGTTTAATTTAGGGTTTTTTTCCCAAGAAGGAAACCCCTCGCTATATATTAGGGAATTTTATTGCATCTATGTAGATCTGTATTCTGAGTTAAAAAGAGAGCGGAGATTGTGTGAGAGCGAAAAGGGAATTACAACGGATATGTTGTATGTTGTATCTATTTACTTTGCTGGATAATATAAAAGGAAGGACTCCCTGTTTCTCCGTGGAGGTAGCCCAAATTGGGTGAACCATGTATATCTATGTCCCTTTTGTTTTATGTGTTTTCTATGTTTATATTTATGCAGCATAATTTATGTGTTCCATTGCTCTATAATATATAATTTTATAACAACTCATATCATAGTTGAATGTCTATTTGGCTGATAAAATCATAGGAGAGAAGGGTTCCTGATTTGAGTGGGAGAAATGGTGGAAGATGGTAGGTTTAGGGTCGAAAAATTTAATGGCCAAAACTACCATTTGTGGAAAATGAAGATGGAAGATTATTTGTACCAGAAATATCTGTACCAACCATTGAGCGGAATGGCAAAGAAGCCAACGAGTATTACAGGCACAAAATGGGATATTCTCAATAGAAAGGCACTTAGAACAATACAGTTGTGACTAGTGGTGTCGGTAGCGTTTAATATTTCAAAGGAAACAACAACAGAGGGTTTAATTTTGGTATTGGCCAAACTATATGAAAAACCCTTGGCCTCAAATAAGGTATTTCTTATGAAGCGTTTATTTAATATGAATATGTTAGAAGGTGGATCTGTTGCTGATCATTTAAATGAATTTAATACGGTTACCAGTCAATTAAGTTCTGTAGGGGTAACTTTTGATGATGAAGTTAGGGCTCTATTATTTCTGTGCTTATTGCTAGAAAGTTGGAATGGTTTAGTTATGTCCATTAGTAACTCTATCTCTGGATCTAGTAATTTAAAGTTTGATGATGTTGTTAATGCAATCCTTAATGAGGAAATGAGACGGAAAAGCTCCTGTGAGACATCAGGTAATGCTTTGACTGCAGAAACTAGGGGAAGAAAAATGGAAAGAGGAAAGAGCCCAAGATATCATAGTAAGTCAAGGAAGGGTAGATCCAAGTCCAGATCGGGGATAGTATGCTAGAAATGTGGGAAGAAAGGACATCTGAAGAAAGACTGCAAGTCTCAGAAGGGAAAAGAAGGAGACAAGCAACAAGAAAACAATCATGAAGCGAACGTGACAGGCGATGTGTTGCAAGATGCTTTGATTCTTTCATTAGAAAATATTATTGATGCCTGGGTGGTAGATTCAGGGGCCTCATTCCATGCCACAACTTATAGGATACATTTTCATGATTATGTTCAAGGAGATTTTGGACAGGTTCAATTGGGTGATGATAAACCCTGTAAAATAATTAGAATGGGTACAGTTTTCATAAAATAGTGGAATACATATCAATGGATATTGAAAGAGGTAAGGCATGTTCCACATCTGAAGAAAAATATAATTTCAATAGGGCAGTTGGGAGGTGAAGGCTGTGTGACTACTTTTACAGATAAAACTTAGAAGGTCACTAAAGGATCCCTGGTAATAGAAAAAGGAGAAAATGTTGGTACATTGTATTTATGCAATGGTATTTCTAATTTTTTTTAATGCTTAAACCTTTACAGGAGAAGACATCACATTATGGCATCATAGGCTTGGAAACATGAGTGAGAAGGGGATGCAGATTCTTCACTCAAGAAATTTGTTGCCAAATTTGAAGCATGTTGATTTAAAATTATGTGAGAATTTTGTTTATGAAAAACAGAAGAGAGTTAGATTCCTCAGAGTTGGGAAAGAAAGGAAGAGTGAAAAATTAGAGCTTGTGCATATAGATGTATGGGGACCTCCTCAGGTATCATCTCTTGGTGGCTCTCATTATTTTGTTACTTATGCAACCAGAAAAACCTGGATATATTTATTGTATTCGAAATAAACCTGATGTATTTGATACTTTCAAGAAATGGAAAGATTTGGTTAAAAATGAGACAGGAAAAAGGTTGATGTGTCTCAGATCAAACAATGGAGGTGAATATTGTAGCAAAGACATTGATAGGTACTGTTCAGAGAATGGAATTCATAGAGAGAAGATAGTTCCAGGAACACCACAAGAAAATGGTGTGTCAGGAAGGATGAATAGGACAATCATGGAGCGTGCAAGGTGCATGAGATTGCATGCATGATTACCTTTACAATTTTTGGAAGATGTTGTAGATATTGTTGTTTATCTAATAAACAGAGGGCCTTCAAGTTCCTTGGATGGTGGTATTCCAGAGGAGGCATGGATAGGTAAAAAGGTAAACTACTCATTTTTAGAGACTTTTGGTTGTGAAGTCTTTGTCCACATTAATAAAGAAAATAGAACAAAGCTTGAGGAAAAATCAAAGAAATGTACCTTTATTGGATATGGTGTTAATGATTTTGGTTATCGCTTTTATGATTATGAAAAACACAAAATCATTAGAAGCAGAGATGTCATATTCAATGAAAAGGTTTTGTATAAGGATCCGCTGCAGGAAAAAAACAGGAAAAAGAAAATAGAGAATAAACAGTGCTTGATGAGATCACAGAAGAAGTGATGGTGCCTGAAAATCATAATGATCAACAACCACAACAACAACAAGCACCTCAAACACCTAAAAGTGGTGTTAGAAGATCTACCAGGATAAGTAGACCCCCTGAACGATATTCTCCTTCATTATATTATGTATTGTTGACTAATTCTAGTGAACCAGAATGTTATGAAGAAGTAGTGCAGGTAGAATCCAGGAAGAAGTGGGAGCAATCCATGTAAGAAGAGATGGACTCCTTAGCACATAACCAGACTTGGGACTTAGTCAGGTTGTCTGCAAGTAAAACCACATTGTAGAATAAATGGGTTTATAGGTTGAAGGAAGAAGATGGAGGTAAAAAAAGGTATAAAGCTAGACTTGTGGTGAAGGGGTTTGCACAGAAAAGGGTATATACTTTGATGAGATATTTTCTTTTGTTGTTAAAATGACTTCAATCAAAACTATTTTAAGTCTAGTAGCAGCTGAATATTTTCATCTTGAGCAGTTAGATGTAAAGACAACCTTTATCCATGGGGATTTGGAGGAAGAGATATATATGTTGCAGCCACAAGGATATGAGGTAAAAGGGAAAGAGAAACTAGTGTGCAGGTTGAAGAAGAGCTTGTATGGCTTAAAACAGGCTCCAAGGAAGTGATATCTAAAATTTGACAGGTTTATGTCTGAACAAGGTTATACTAGATGTCACTCTAATCATTGTGTTTATCTCAAAAGGCAAAATGATGGAAGCTATATTATATTGTTATTGTATGTAGATGACATTCTTGTTGTAGGTTCTAACATATAGGAAATAAATGTGCTCAAAAGAAAATTGGCAAACTAATTTTCAATGAAGGATTTGGGTGCTACAAAACAAATCCTTGGTATGAGAATAACTAGAGACAGGAAGAATCGAAAATTAACATTGTCTTAGAGTGAGTACATAGAAAAGGTGTTGAAAATATTTAATATGAAAAATGCAAAACGAGTTATTATACCTTTGGCTAGCCACTTCAAACTAAGTAAGGAGGTGTGTCCCAAGACTTAGGAAGAAATGGCTTATATGTCTAAAGTTCCATATGCATCAGCTGTTGGAAGCTTAATGTATGCAATGGTCTACACAAGGCTTGATATTGCGCATGAAGTGGGAGTTGTAAGCAGGTATATGAAAAATCTAGGAAAAGAACATTGGATGGTGGTGAAGTGGATTCTCAAGTATTTGAGAGGTACCACAAATCAAGCATTATGCTTTGGTGGTTCAAACATTGATCTACAGGGATATGTTGACGCAGATATGGCGGGTGATAGAGATAATAGGAGGAGCACAATAGGGTATGTGTTTATTGTAGCTGGAACAATTGTCAGTTCGGTTTCAAAACTGCAAAGTGTTGTTGCACTCTCAACAACAAAAGCAGAGTATGTTGTTGCTACAGAGGCTAGTAAAGAAATGATTTCGTTACAAAGGTTTCTGGATGAATTGGGTAAGAAGCAGGAGTTGGGCAGGTTATACAGTGATAGGCAGAGTGCCATACATCTTGCAAATAACTTTACATTTCATTCCAAGACTAAACATATACAACTCAAGTACCATTTCATATGGTCAGTGTTGGAAGATGGACAGTTAAAGTTTGAAAAGATACACACTAGCCAAAATCATCCAAATATGTTAACAAACGTTGTAACCATGGAAACTGAGATTCTTCTCAGTTTCAATTGGTCTTCAAGTATGATGAAGAAGATGAGAAACAACCAGGTCCAAAGTGGAGTCATTGTCCAACAAATGAAGGAGCGGTGAAATTGCTATAATCGGTCTTGAAGTGGGATATTGTTGGGTGTGGAGCCTAATTATATTCTTTATTCAGAGGTATCACTGCATTGGACCCCAATTCGTAATGTGGTGGCAACACCACTCGTAATATTTGTGCTGCAAGGGGGGTCTAGGGGGGGTGGCAACGATCTATAGGAGCCCCCCTCTGGCAGGGGATCGGGGCAGTGCCCTCGAAGCTTAAAATAGATGTAAAATTGCCTTTAAAATGTTGTAATTTTGTAGTCAATCTAGGTCGTTCATTAGGCAAAGATCTTACTATAGAAGTTATGTTTAATTTAGGGGTTTTTTCCCTAGAAGGCAACTCCTCTCTATATATGAGGGAATTGTACTGTGTCTATGTAGATCTATATTCTGGGTGAGAAAGAGAGAGGAGATTGTGTGAGAGTGAAGAGGGAATTACAGCAGATCTGCTATAGGTTGTATATATTCATTTTGCTAGAGAATATAAAAGGAATGACTGGCTGTTTCTTCGTGGATGTAGCCCAAATTGTGTGAACCATGTATATCTATGTCTCTCGTGTTTTATGTATTTTCCGTGTTTATATTTCTGCAATATATTTTGTGTGTTCCATTTCTCTGTAATATATAATTTTCTAACAACTCTGGCAAGGGTAGTCATTTGTTTGTCCCTCAATCCCACTTTTCCCCATTATCCCTAGTGTCAGTCCATCAGTCACATTACTATTTTCCCTCGTGCTTTAGTTGAGGATCCTCATTGCCTCATCTATCAAGGGCCCTATTTTATCGACATCAGCTCATTTTTTCTAGAAGAACGACCTAGAGGGTAGTGTATCTCAGTTCCAGCTTCCATGCTTGTTCGACGCCTTGGATTGAGCAAAGGATCTCATTATTTCCCTTTGACTTGGTCGTGATCCATACACTTGATGGTCCAGTGATAAAGCAGATTGTACAAATGATTCTCGGGTGTGTGTGAGATGTTTAAGACCTCATGAGGGGGTGGCCCTTCAGGTATCCCCCCACATGCCTGGATGCATACCTATTATGCTACAGCCTCAGATGAAGTTTTACAGAGTTGATGGGTTTGGTTCCTACCAATTGTAGTGTCCATAGCATGCACGTCTCCTCCAGCTGATCCATTCAATTCTGTAGAGCCCTTCCTTGTTCAACAGGGCTTCTCCAATTGTTCTACCCTCCCTCCCACCCATTTTTTGAGGGAATGGGATTTGTATCTCATGTACTCATATATTATTGTATTAAGTCCTGGCTCATGTTTTTCCAAGTGCATTATGTATATGGGACACATTTTATTATTTGATGGCTTTGTTATGCCATCATGTCATGTACCATTCAGCATGTACTCCATTGCTTAGTTTTATATTTCTAGGCGAACAAATATTTTTGTACTAAGTTATCACAACGGGTATGAGTATGCCTCCCCCGCCTCATTGAGGTTCGATACCAAAACATAAAAGGAGACTTGCATTAGTCTCGCCCCCTCTATCCCTATCCTCTTTCTAATTCAGCTTCATTGGTCTCTCTCTCTCTCTCTCTAACTCCCCTGTGTTGTCTAGTGATTGTGTCTTTATAATGTACTTTGGTCATAAGTTTTTCTCCTAACATTTGTATGTTGGGACCAATCTGTTATAACCAAAAAATTGATCATCTAGCCTAATTTACTAGATGGATCGAAGTACACCATGTAAAGCCAATTTTTCCATAGTAAAATTGATTTCATTGTGAGAAATTACTTAATAAACCACCTTTGTTAAGTAATTTATAGTTAAACCCATGAACAATAATTAAATAAATCACTTTTTTTTTCTTTTTTCTTCTAGGAATAATTAATTAAACCATTGTTTATTTTTATTCCTTGTCAGATTTGACCTAATCATGAAAAAAAACAGATAAATCATTAATTATCTTATTTTTCTCCAAGAATAATTAATTAATTGTTATTCGTTGTCAAATTTGACAAATCCCTTAGGATAATTAAATAAATCATTATTTATTATTTATTTATTTATTATTTCTAAATAAGAGTTTAAGTATTTTTTCCCTCCTAAACAAATATAATAGAATATTCCAGGTGGTTATTCCAAGAATGGAATCAATAATATTTTATTATTGCTCATTATTTGAGGATAACTCAATATTTTATTATAAATAGAAGGGTTTTCCATTCATTATTCACTTTTGATTATTTTCATTGGTGCACTCACTGTTGTAACTCTGATTATTTTCATTATCGCACACCATATGTTTCCTAGGTTTACACATTATAGAGGAGAGAGACTCTACACAAGCTGAACACGTTTGAGGATAGCCAAGAACCAATCCCATAGAGCAAGATAGGTAACATTTATTTTTTCCCTTCATAGGTGTTATAATAAAACTATTCTTTGTATATCTGGTTTCCATTGGACGATTGGAGTTATTACTCTTTCTTTTTTATGTTTAACTATGATTGTGGCATCAATCCGGACTTTGGCAGATTTTGTTTCTATCAATCGTTGTGGATCTACAATGTTTAGCATCCATTTATATTGTTGAGATTGTTTGTCATCCACAATCTTAAGTGGGTTATTTTCATACATATTTGAGAATAAAACGCTACAACACTCCTACTTTAAATGTCTATTCAATATTTCTAATTCATAAATTTCTTGTTTTAGGGTTTCTTCAACTTGATGTCCTTCTCAGATATTAAAATGGACTGCTTCATTTTCTCCTTGATTTGAGGATGATGCAATGTTTTTTACTTGTAGCTTTTCTTTAGAAAGAATCTATATAGTCATAAATTTCCTGCTGCACAGGATCAATCTCTCGGGTTCTTCTAACTAGACTGGAAGATGTGGGTGATGGCATCGATGATGATGGAACTGTAGGTAATGGTATTGGTGATGATAGAACTATAGGTTCCATTTTTTCTTTCTCTAAATAAACAAATTTTGGGGCTATCGAGGTTGTTCATGCAATTTATTATTGATACTTGCACTTCTTCTTATGGAAGATGATGGTTTGGATGTTAGTTTAGTAATAAGGGGCTACTTCTTAACCTTTTCTTTCTTTATTTTCTCTTTGGATGAAATTCCTTCCTTAGTGCTAGTTACCTTTCTCTTAAGAATTGTATTTTTAAGATTTACTAACATATCTGTGAGAGGAGTCTCATCTTCTGAATGTTTCTCTTGTTCTGGAAGGTGAATTCTATTTTATGGGTAGCTTTCTTCTACTTCTCTTTGTTTTACCATTAGGCTCTTCTATTTCTGCTTCCTTGAAATGATTTCTAACTAAGAAATCTTCCCAATTGTCTCCAATGTTTCTAATATGTGCTTGAATGAAGATTTTTACTAGACCATGATGATATAGAGCACTATCAATAGATTGAATTTTTCTTTGAACTCTACTATCCATTTCTCGTAAGATTTGAAGTAGAAAATATGCTAGGTTAATTTCATTTCCATCTAGAAAATTCATCATTAATCTTGCATGATAAAAGAAAATATTACCAAATCTTCATTCACAAGTTATAAACTTTTGAATGATTAGCAATAGTTTTCTCCATTTATTCTTCAAAGCCGTGATTGGTATTCCCTTTTTAAACTCAAAAATATTCATACCTGGATTCTTGAGAAAAACCCTCCATTCGCTTTCTTCAATTCTTTTGTTCTTAAACCAACTTTCTCCAATTATTGACAAGCCTGTCACTTCTACTATGAATGATTTTATCACCACCAGCTTCACGTCCCTAATTTCTAGTTCAATGTCATCATATGCCCTAGAAAATGATTATGTTACCTCCTTCTCATGGCCATCGAATTTCTCCATAAATTCAAGCCACTGAACATGCTACAACATTTGTTTGACCTATGGATATCCCTCCAAAAACCTAATTCCATTCAGATCTAACCTTACAATGACCCCCATGGTAGAGGAATTCTAACCCACAATTGCTCTTTTGATAGGTTGAAGGAATGGGAAGGAATTTGAGTATGAAACGAGTTAGGAAAACAGAGTTTTAGTTGAGAGCAGTCTCGGCTCTAAAACAGGGTTGAGTGAAATGGAAGTGTTCAGCATGCAGAGGAATGATGAATGGAGAAGTGAGGGTAATTATATCATGGCTAAACCCTGACTTGGTTGACAAGACATTGATATTTTTCATTAAACCAAAGACATGTGAAAACAATTAAGGGTAATGATTATTCAATATGGCAGTATCAATGGTTACTCATCTTTTTATTTCATAATTAAAATGTTTACCTTTACTATTTAACTCAATATTTACATATCTTTGCTCCTTTATCTTAGTGATTTTGATTTGTCCTTTGTAGTTTTTCCAGTGGCTTCAGTTGCAATCTTCATTGGATTTTGGTTTTATCATTATTTCCATTTTCTCTAGTCACAATCTTCCAATTCAGTTGCAAAATTCTGTTAGAGCTGCAGATTGTTGGGAATTCCATAGTTGCGTTATTTCAAAGGAGAAAAAGAGGAATAAAAAGAAAATGGGAATAGAATAGGGAAAACAAAATGTAAACTACCAAGAACTCTTGGTTTCCAACTTGGATTTTCTGTATAAACATGTAACAATGTTGGTTTTAACGTTTATTCAAATCTATATATATATATATAATATATATATATATATATATATATATATATAATTATATATATATATATATATATAATATATATAAAGAAAGAAAGTAAAAGCTAAGTCTGAGGGGAAGAAGAGTCTTCCTTGACCAACTTCAAATCAAGATTATCTTGTAGATTTCTTATGAATTCCTCCCTTGTTAATTTTTTATGATATGTTTGTAATCTATGACCATTTATAAGGAAGGTCACATTTTCTTCATCAATAGTTTTGATTCTGACTGCTCCATTATCAAAGACAGTTTCAATCTCATATGGACCAAGCAAATGAGTATGAAATTTTCCTTGAAAATATTTAAATTTTGAATCAAAAAGAAATGCTCAATCACTAGGCTAAAATTTTATTTCTTTAATAAACGTATCATGCCACCTAGATCTTTATTGTTGGAATATATTTGTTCTTTGAATAACATCTTGTCACATCTCATCAAGTTTATTCAATTGCTCCATTCTTTGTCTTTGGGCTTCTAATAAATCAAGACCCAATTTGGTTGTTCTTTTAAAAGTGTTTATCTAGAAATCAATAGGAAACATGGCTTGTTTTCCGTAAACAAGTTCATAAGGAGTGTGTCTAGTTGTATTTATCTATGTGGTACGATATGTCCACAAATATTCTAGAAGCTTTTCTACCCAATCCCTTCTATGCAAATGCACGTTTTTGGTAAGAATTGCTTCAATTACTTTATTGTTAGATTCAAATTGCCTGTTGGCTTTTGGATGATATGGAGTTAACCTTCTATATTTGATTTTGTATTCTCCCATTATCTTTTTTACCATCTTGGATGTGAATTGAGTGCCTTGATTTGTCACAATTTCCCTTGGAACACCAAAACAAGTGAAAATATCCTAAAAAAGAAATGAAACTACAACATTTTCAGTAGCAGAAGAAAGTGCTTTAGCTTCTACCTGTTTTGTGACATAATTTGTACAAACAAGAATATACATTTTTTGTCTTGATGACGAATTGATCGGGCCAAAAAAAAGCCAAAGATCATTTTTCAAAAGGTTTAATAAGTACTAGAGGTTGTAAAGGCATTTCATCTGATGGAATAGGTTTTCTCTTTCTCTCACAACTGTCACATCTCTTAACATATTCGTTGGCATCCTTAAAAAGAGAAGTCGAGTAATATCCTAAGAGAAGGACTATATAAGTAGTTATTTTATCATGGAAATGTCCTCCACATGGTTCATCATGAAAATCCTTTATTTTTCTCTGGTACTTCATCTTATCTAACACATCTTCAAATGATTAGGTCAAGTCTTGTCTTGTACAATTCTTCATTTATCTAGGAATAGGTTTCAATAGTTTGAATAACCTTGTTTTTCTCTCGAGGAGACAAATATGATTGTAACTTCCCTATAGCCAAATAATTAGCAATATCTGCAAACCAAGGAGATTTAATAGATACTGCAAAAATATATTCATCGGGAAAATTGTCCTCTACACGAACATCGTTATTATCATTTTGGATTCTAGATAGAAATTCAACAACTTTTTTTTGTTTTCCAATTCTATCCAAAATATTAATATTGAATTCTTGTAATAACAATAGCCATCTTGTAAACCTGCCATTAGTAATTGATTTATTCATTAGATATTTAATTGCAGAATGATCTGCGTATGATGATTTCATAACCAGTGACATAATGTTTGAATTTATTGATGGCACGTACGACAACTAAAAACTCATTTTCTATTACAATGTAATTTAATTCTGCAAGATTCAAATTTTTATTGGTATAGTAAATGGCATAACGAGTTAAATCCTTTTGTCCTAATATAACTACTAAAGTTGTATCTGAGGCATCAGTTGAAATGTGAAAAGGTAGTTTCCAATTTGGTCATCTTAAAATGGGTGCTTGAGAGATTTTTTCTTTCAATGTTTCAAAAGCTTTATGGCAGTCAAAGTTCTAGATGAATTCACAATCTTTTGTGAGCAATTTGAAAAGTGGAGAGGCTATTTTTGTAATTTTTCTATGAATCTTCTATAATAACCAGTAAAACCAAGAAAAGTTCTAATATCTCTTTGACATGTTGGAACTGATAATTTATAAATAACTTCTACTTTAGATGTATTCACTCTAATTCCATTTCCTGAAATATGGTGTCTTAAAAAAATTCCCTTAGTAAACATC
Source organism: Pinus taeda (assembly GCA_000404065.3). Classification (NCBI taxonomy): domain Eukaryota; kingdom Viridiplantae; phylum Streptophyta; class Pinopsida; order Pinales; family Pinaceae; genus Pinus; species Pinus taeda. The sequence continues at coordinate 123,800 of APFE031329738.1, forward strand.
ATAAAACATTCTTCATGACTTAATGAGATATTTGATTCTTTACATCTAATGAGAACTTTTTCCAAACTTTTAAAAGATTCTTCAAAAGAATTTCCATAGACAATAAAATCATCCATGTAAACTTATGCACAATCATGAATTAGATCAGAGAAAATACCTAAAACTGCCCTTTGAAATGTTGTAGGTGCATTACATAAACCAAAAGGAAGTAATCAGTAAGAATAGGTTCCCCATGGACATATAAAAGGTTTTTATCTTGAACTTTTGGAGCTACTTGGATCTGGTTTTATCCACTAAAACCATCTAAGAATGAAAAATATATTTTTCCTGCCAAAGTATCTAAAACTTGATTTATAAAAGTAAGTGGAAAATGATCTTTTAAAGTAGCTTTATTCAATTCCCTGTAATCAATGTATACTCTCCATTTTCCATTTTTTTCGGAATAATTACCAATGGTGAAACCCACTGGCTATATGATATTGGATAAATGAAATTCACATTTAACAATTATTATAATTCCTCTTTAACAATTTCCCTTAAATTTGGATTGATTCTTCTCTGGGGTTGTGGGATTGGCTTGGCATTTTCTTCAATATAGATATGATCTATACAAGTGTTAGGATCAATTCCTTTCATATCAATGTATTCCCATGCATAATCAGAGGAATATTCTTGTAACATTTTTACCAATTATTCTAGATTATCATTAATATTTAAAGTTTTCCTTGGAAAAAATTCTATTAAAGAATTGAGAAATTTCTCCATATAATGTAAAGACATTTGACGAGATGATAGATATTCAATATTACATTGTTATTGAAAACTTTGACTAGATTCATAATATGAAGAAGAATCATTACTTTCCATTAGATTCAAAATCTAATCTTCTTCATCTATTTGTGCAGTAGAAAATATTTTTCGTATATCAATATCATAATCTATCCATTCTTCACTTTATACATCTATTGTTGTTTTTGCAAGAGGATATAATGTTAATTTCTTTGTTGAACTTCCATAAAAGATAAACCTATCACTAGATCTAAAACTTATAAAAAGCATCAACTATAGTTAACCAATGTCTTCCTAGAATCAATGGGTGTCCTCCTAAATTATTCTTGGGTGTCAAGATCATAAAGTCAACATGATATTCCCAAGAATATAAGGATACAAATATATCTTCTAACACACCATTAGGTTTGATAACATATCTATCTGTTAATTGCAATAATGTAGGTGTATATTGAAGATTAGGGAGTTCCTATTGATTCATAGTTTGTTTACTCATAATGTTTATGGTTGCTTCTAAATCGATCAATGTGTTTGGAATTTCAATATCATTGATGTGTGTTTTCACAATGAGAGTTCCAAGATCAAGATATTTCTGATTTTTTTTTTTTCCCATCATGATATTTGCAATTTTTCGACTAACTAAATTCTTTTTACTTTTTTCCTTTTTCTTCTAGGTTTTCAATACTTAAGTCCCTAATTGTCTTTGCAAATATTGGTATTTATCTGATAGCTTGTAACAAAGGAATTTTCATGCAAACATTATTCAGTTCATCCATCATATCATAATTAGGCAACACAATCTATTTTTTTACCCCTTTATCAATTTTCAATCTTTCAGGAAAGGGTGGTGTTTGAACAGAAATTGAAGTTTGTTCTATGATGGGAGTTGAGTTTATTGGAATAGAATAAGAATGTGCAAGGGTGGTTTGTTTCTTAGAATTTTCCTCTTGAGGAGAAGATGTTTCTTCCTCAGAGAGGTTTTCTTTTTTAGATTCCTGAATAACAATAGATGGTGACTTATTTTACAATATGCTATCAGATCTAAGTTGAACATTGTTTAGATCTAATGGAGTTATCATGTAAGTTTGGAAATTATGCCCTTCCATATTGTAAATAGGCTGTGAAATTTTATTATTATTTGGATTTGGAAGTGTTTGGGAAGGAAGTTGATTTGGTCTTTGTGGAAATGGTAATGAAAGTTGTGGATTTGAATTTTGAGGTTGAGATGGTTGAACAAGTTGAGGAAAATATTATGGTACAAAAACCGAATAAGGTTGTTGAAATTGAGGATATTGAGGATACTTACCATAAGGATTTTTCCATCCTTGTGCCCAAGTTTGAGGCCAAGGTTTCCAAGGCATGGGTGCATTCCAATTACTTTGTGATGGTTGTGCATATGCTTGAGTGTTGAAACCATTATTCATATTTTATTGTGGATTTTGCTATGGTCTCTTAGCAATAAAATAGAGGGGTTCTACTTGATTTGGTATTAATTCTTCTTGATAGACAAATTTAAGACCTGGAATTGAAGGACATTTCTTTGTATCATGATTTTTTGCACATATAACACAAGTTTCTACACTTTTTAAGTCAAGAGGGCATTCTCTTAAGACATGCTTCTTTCTAAATTTTGGACAAAATATAGATAATGCAACATTTTAAACCTTTTGCTTGTTTTTTACTTTAAGGGTACATATTTTCTCACTAAGACTCCCCAAAATATCTATTTTAAAATTATCAAGAAAATTGCTTATTTCAGCCCTACTTACTGTCCCAACTACAGATTATTAATCCTAGACATAGTAGGATCTCTTGGATTTTTCCTAGTTCTTGCTTTACCTCTTGAGATGTGTATGCATAATTCACAAATATATCCAAATGATAACTAAGAAATATCTCCTTTACCCATCAGATTGAGAAGATCAATCCACTCATCTCTAATAGATTTTAGTAGGAAATATTTCATAGTTTCTTCATCTAGATTACGCATTTTAGTCCTTCTAACATTATAAGAAAATATTTCAATGAAGTCTTCAATATTTTCATCTTCTTTTTGCATCATTTTAAAGACTTCATCTTTAAGATTATGAGGCATACAATAATCCTTGTATTTCTCTAAGAATGTAGTTTTCATTTGTTCCCACGTTCTTATGGAATGTACTCCTAAGCCCATAAACCATTTTAATGTTGCATCCTTAAGAGTGGCTGGAAACAATTGCAACTTCTAAGAATCAAGCAGGTATTCATAGGATATACACAAAACTTCAAATTCAAAGAGAAATGTTTCAGGATCCTCATTCCTTAATCCATGAAAATTAGGAAGGATGGAGGGTGAGATATTTTTCATTGTAGTTGTGGTATGTTCATCTAGGATGGGAAATAAAAAGGGTTCTGGATATCCTCTACCTCCTCCTCTTCCTCTACTTCCACCTCTTCCAACTCCTCTATTTCCTCCTCTTCCACCTCCAATCCTAGGTTGTTCACCATTCACATTATGTACTTCTCCTTCCCCTTCTCCTGTCGTTCTAGATTCCTCAGAACTAATGTAAGGTTCTAAAATTAGATTTTCTAGTTCCTCTTCTAGCTCCTCTGGTTCTTCTATTAATGGAATATTAAAATAGGTTCCTTATTCTTCCTCTTCACTAGGGATTTCTAGTTCTTGTCCTAAAAGTTTTTCTCCAGTCGAAGATTGAAAAATTACTCCTTCTATTGGGGATGTAGGATCCTCTTCTTCTATTATGGCTTCAGTTGATGAAGTTGGTGAATCTCTAGGCTAGATTTTAGATCTAAGTACTCAGGAAGTTCGTGTTTGCCCACAATGGATGGGATATGAGTTTGGATTGATGGTGTGGCACTATGAGTTCATGGTGGGGTGAGTGATGATGTTGGAATCAAATTCCTACATCTACCTAAAATTCAACCTCTAGAATCTCTTTCCCTATGAATATCATTTTTATTATTTTTTTAATTTTTAATAAAAAAAGTAAAAGAAAAAGACTCCTATATACACTTCCCCAACAATGGCACCAAAATGTTTGGTAATTTAATTGATGTTAAATTACTTACATGAGTTATAAACCAGGGCTAGTAAACTGATGAAGTGTATGTGCATTGTATGTGCTAAGAGTCTTTGTTACTCATTCAATTCCTAAGTTAATATGAGTTATCGAAATGCACATGTTTTTTTATAGATATGTAACTTATACAAAATGAAATCAATTCTACTTTACTTGCTTGAATAATGATCACACTCACACTTGCTTTAAAATAAAATCACTCTTGCTCTTAAAATCACACTTGCTTAAATATGAAAAATCACTCTTGAAAACCATAACTGCTTAAATCTAAATTACTCTCAAAACCACACTTGCTTAAATATGAATCACACTTTCTTGAATGAAAATCAGAAAACTGCACTTGCTTAAATGTAAATCACACTTACACTCAGATCAAACCACTTGCTACAATAAAATCACACTTACAAACAAATATGTTCTAACTTAAAGAAGGATTAGTTCTGTAATTGAAAATCACTACAATGTAAAGCTTATACTCCTACTGCTATGTTAGTTTGTACTCTATCCATGTGCATATGAAATATCTCTTCACCTGAACAATAACATGACTAGCATAAACAATCTCAAACTTATATCTAAGAATCAAAACTCAATTACTCAAATGAATTGACATAAATCTACAAGAAATATAAACTGAAATACCAATTGTTAATGAATGAAGACCTTACTATCGGTAGGAGGGCATCCTACGAGAAGTGGGTAGCACTATCAATCTTTCGCAAGTTAATTATCCACACATCGATATCGTACAACAAAATGGAATCGAAACAAAGTTTTTATATAACAAATTAGAGTGCTTACAAATAAAATTCAAGTCTATTTTATCCATGCAAAGAGGCATATTTATAAAACCCTTACGCAATAAATGTTTCAGAGCTTTACGCCTATGCTAATTGACATTGGCTATAATTAACTTAAGAGATAAGATATCATAATCTTGCTCATGATTTCTATCAACACAACAAATCATGAGACAAAAAATATGCATCTCACTCACTTGATTCGCCTTTCACCATAGTTGACTTATCCTTTGGCCAAACCGATAGAGTGCCTTCTTCATCGATCCAACTTCTACAAATAGGAACAAATTGTTGTCGTAGCTATTTTTCAACTACCCATGTGCCCTGTTTCTTGGCTGAGGCTCTGCAACCTATCAGACCTTAGACTTAGCTGCAGAAACATTCATCAGGTGTAGAATCGCTATAATTTGGTGGCTCAAGTATATATTAAGTTAAATAATAAACAAAAATTAAATTTATGAAATATAAGATGATTATGTACCTGTTATGCTTTCAACCTTCTAATTTGATATCCAAATTGTAGTTATGAAGGTGAAAAAGGAAAGATTAGAGTGAAAAAGGATTGTCAAAAAGAAGCAATTTTTGGGTTCAACAAATGCCATTTTGCCTTTCCAAAGCTTCAACCATTGTCTTTTCCAATTTCCTTAGCCATACACAACCAAATGAACATCCCCTAGGATGTCTTGCCTAACATTAAACTTGGAATAAGTGTCCCATCAACCATGGTTATTATTTTTTACTTTTATTACATGGAATTGTCATGAGGGCTCTTACACTTACATTGAAATATTTTTTAAAAATATAAGAATTATATATCTTCCTCACATTGAAAAATGAAATATAATTTTTTTTCACTTTTACTTTATTTCTCTAAAGATGATATAAAATTATGTTATTTAACATGGACATAGAAAGATTTTATTTATGGCTAAGACTGAGAGTGAAATATTTTGATTAGATCTCCTTCATACTGGGTTGTAGTGTCAACAAAAACAAATTGAGTAAGCATAGTAGAAGTAAGAGAATTGATTTTATATAACATTGTTAATTAAAATTAATCATATCTATATACTCATTTTTAATGCTTAATTTTTTTTATTGTATCTGACATTTTTTCACATTAAAAACTTATATTTCCATTATGAAAATATACATCGTGTTGTCCATATAGACTAAATCTGTAAATCAAAGATCTGATTCCATGTGGAGCTCATATTGTCCAAAAGATGAGACTTCATTTTCTAAAAATCTTAGACCAATACCTTAAGGACACCCCTTATCAACCATCATGTGATCTTTACAAATTCCTTTTATTTCTTGGTCATCCCATAAACATAGTATCTAAATGAGCCAACTAGAAGTTAAAGTGCCTCTTTTGAGATTTTATTAACCTTTTGGTTCAATTCCCTATATATGTGCCTAAATGATGACCATTCAAAGAAAGGCAATTATGTTAATATTTACCCAAAAATATGATTCAAATTGATAATATTGGCATCAGCTTTAATGTTGGCCTAGTCAATGAGAAGCTTTGAATCCCCATAAACTTAAAACTTGTTCATGCCCATATGTCTAGTAGTGTGAAAAAGAGTCCAAAGTCCAATAAATTCATTATTTGTATTAGTTCCTCTTTCTGGGGCATACCACAATAGATAGTGGTGCTTTTTATTTAAGTACAAGACTTCCCCCACTCCATAGTTCAATAGATCTCCCTGACTAGCACCATCAAGGAACCCTCAGGATATATGCTTATCAATTTTAGGCATCCTTGGGACCCATGATTTTTTTATTTTTGGCTCATAACTGAATTATTTATTCATGTTCACAATGATGCCACTGGTAACTTTTGGGTGCAATAAAAATTTCCTGAAAATGACATAGTTTTGAGCCCATCAAATGTTATGCACAAATATGGCTAGAAGAGCTTGATAATTATGAACATAGGAGTTCTCTACCCAATCTTGCAAGAAATCAACAAGGGAGAGTTTATTCTATCTAGCCAAGGAAGGAGGGAAAGCCTGATTCATAAAGCTACTAAAAAATGAAAGTGTTCAAAAGTGATCAAAGCCAGTGACAAAATGTAGTACTCCTTGTTTTGAATCCAACGCAACTTGAAACACTCCAAACCAACATCGTATGCTCAAGATATCACATTTTGATCTTTTTTCTAAACAACTAAAAATTTTGCAAGTTGCTGACTGGATTGCTGACTAGGCAATCGGTACATCTAAGTTAGTAGGTTGACTGGGTGTACCATTGAGACAATTATGTGTTTCCAAGTGTCAGAATGTGATTTGTCCAAGTGGTCATTTTTTATTGGTTAGAGGTTGTTTCATGGACCAGTAGGAGGGTGCCACGTGGCTCAATCGAGGGTTGCCACATGGCACCCCTAGGTTGAATAAAATTATTGGGGGTAGACCTACAGGTCAGGTGGGATCAAACCCCTAACCTCTTGATGTATAGATTTAAGACTACTGCTCTGTAGGTCTTTCTTAACATCCATGGTACACAAATTTAATTTAATGTTGATGCTGAATGGATTTGGGGGGAGGGGTCAGGGCTAAGCCTCTAGGCGCCAGTCACCACACCCCACGTGACCACAGCGGATCCAATAATAAGAGGCACAGGGCTTAGCCTCAAGCCATGGGCATATATCATTGCACAGGACCTCGACGAAGATGTTGGGTGCCAACGAATGGGGAGCGGGGCTCTAAGCCCTAGCCCCGAGTTATATGACAACCCAACGAATCGTGAGGGAAACATTCAGGAGTTAAGGTGATGGGAGTGAGAGTTAAGGACAGACCCCAGGTCCCATGGTCACCGTGGAACCGATGACACGAATGGAAGAGCCAGCCCAGTGGGGGTGGGTTGTCAGCTCCACCCCCGGCCTTATGAATATAATTCGACCATAGGTTAAGGCAAAATGTACAGAATGGTGGGGTGAGCGGTTAGCCCAGCCCCCGGCCACATGGCCAATATGACCAAGAGTGGGTCCAAAATTTAGGCGCAAAGAATTCTGGGGCAGACTAACAGATCGACAAATTTCACCATTATCAGCGTGAATCCCACCATCATCATTTTGTCACTCGACGGGCTAATGAAGGGCGGAAAATGTATGATAGTTAGCCAATTCTAACAGTTTGTAGAAGAGTTTGCTGCAAAAATTCCAAGATCCATAACTTGATGAGTTGGTGGCCTTTTTTAGCCCAACAAGAGCCCAGCTAGGAGTTTTTGGGTCTTCTGGAGCCATTGGAGACATTATTTTTTAATATTGAGCACTATAAAACCATGTAATCACATATTTGAGCACTTAATTGAAGAGGACCAACATTGGAAGCTAGACTAGGAGATGTAGCCCAGGAGGGGTGAACTCCTTTATCAATTTGTTGTCTTGTATTATTTTGTATGGTTTATTTTTCTATGTTTATTTGCTACAAACTTGGTTTAAAACACTCATTTATGTGCTTTTGAAACTTGATCCATTGCCAACAAGACATAAAAACTTATTTGCAAATTTTCTATAAACCTTCAAGTTTGTAATACAGATCATGTATTCGCCTAATGTTAGATTTTTAGACCAAACCAGATGATCTAGATAATCATCCACCAAGAGAAAGAGGGATGACACCAAGTCCTTGACATATTTTTACAATTATATAACTTTAGCCTCGGTGAGAGATACATTGATAGTGGACTTCAATGCTTAAGTTCCTAATGGGGATTTATTATTAGACTTTTAATCGACCAAGACAAAAACCCCAATAGCCTTTAGAAGGTGGATACAATTTGGAGAAAGACAAAAAATATCCCCTAAACCAGACCATGGATCTTCCCAACCCTTATGGAGCAACCATTTCCAATATGCTAGACAATCGTATCACCAATGAAGGCGAAGGATATAATGAGGTCTCTCCACACGATGGAAGCATTAAGAATATATTTTTTAGGGTCACAATACCACTCAATGTTAGATATGTTTCCCAAGTACTTGTATTGCAAGGCTTGACCCATAAACAAGTGTTATTTGTGAATCTCCATAGACTATGGGCAGCCAGTTCTTGAAAAATATATGAATATTCTTTAGACCCCATCCCCCCATCGACTTAAGCATGGCTAGTGCAACCCAAGAGACTAGGGGTATACCATTTGAAAAACCATGTAATCACATATTCGAGCACTGTAAAACCATGTAATCACATATTTGAGCACTTAATTGAAGAGGCCCAACATTGGAAGCTGGACTAGGAGATGTAGCCCAGGAGGGGTGAACTCCTTTATCAATTTGTTGTCTTGTATTATTGTGTATGGTTTATTTGTCTATGTTTATTTGCTACAAACTAGGTTTAAAACACTCATTTATGTGCTTTTGAAACTTGATCCATTGCCAAAAAGACATAAAAATTTATTTGCAAATTTTCCATAAACCTTCAAGTTTGTAATACAGATCATGTATTCGCCTAATGTTAGATTTTTAGACCAAACCAGATGATCTAGATCATCATCCACCAAGAGAATGAGGGATGACACCAAGTTCCTGACATAATTTTTACCATTATATAACTTTAGCCCCAGTGAGAGATATGTCAATAGTGTACTTCAATGCTTAAGTTCCTAATGGGGATTTATTATTAGACTTTTAATTGACCAAGATGAAAACCCCAATAGCTTTTAAAAGATGGATACAATTTTGAGAAAGACAAAAAATATCCCCTAAACCAGACCATGGATCTTCCCAACCCTTATCGAGAAACCATTTCCAATATGCTAGACCACCGTATCACCAATGAAGGAGAAGGATATAATGAGGTCTCTCCACACAATGTAAGCATTAAGAATATATTTTTTGGGGTCACAATACCACTCGATGTTAGATATGTTTCCCAAGTACTCGTATTGCAAGGCTCAACCCCATAAAAAAGTGTTATTTGTGAATCTCCATAGACTATGGGTAGCCAGTTCCTAAAAAATATATGAATATTCTTTAGACCCCATCCCCCCATCGACTTAGGCATGGCTAGTGCAATCCAAGAGACTAGGGGTATACCCTTTGAAACATCCTTCCCAAACTAGAGAAATATGAAGCATAATTTATGAATTTTATTGAGAATCCCTTTAGACACTAATGTGATCGATGTTGAGCATACAATGATGCTTTCAAGGACATATTTCACTAAGACAAGTCTTCCTTCCTAGAAATAAGTCTATTTTCCTATACGTTAACATGTTTTTCCAATTTTTTATATAGCCAAATCTAGTCATCAAACCTATAATATTTTTCCTTCATTATGAAACCTAAGTACTCAACACTATTAACAATAAATTTGGATTGGAATTGGAACATATCGTAGATGAGGGAAATAATGACTTCTAATAGATTATTAAGAATGATACATGATTTTTGGATGTTTATAACCATGCCAGTGACAATGGAGAAATGGTCCAAGATATGCTTAAGAACCTAGAAATGATGTTTAAGACCTAATATAAAGAGAAAGACATCATCGATGAAAAGGAAATGAGATATTGAGATTGTATGCAAGATTCCAACCCCTTTTAAATTACCTTTGTAAGATTCTTTCGAGATAAACTTCATCAAAGATTTGACCACTAGCAAAAAAATGGAGAGATGATAAAGGACACCCCTGACAAAGTCCTTTGGAAGGGTTGAATAAACATGATGGATGTCCATTAATGAGGATTGCAAAGCTAGCCGAATGAACAAACTCCATAATCTAGTTCACCATTTTTAATTTTGTACCCAATTGGATCAACACCAACCTTAAAGACTTCTAGTTTACATGATCACGTGCTTAAGAGAGATCGATCTTGAAGGCCACTGCACTGAGGTTTTTTTTTTTATCGAGTGGAGGGCCTCTTGCGCTAGGGAGTGCAACATGAATTTGAAAATTTCGCAAGAAACCAAATTTCTCTTTTGAGATAATCTCATTGAGAATGGGCTTCAGAGAGTGGAAATGATTTTAGTGATTAGTTTTTAAATCATGTTACAACAAGATATGGGATGGAAATTGCTAAAAGTTTTAGCTTTATCGATCTTTGAAATAAGAGCGATGAATGTAGAATTTAAAGATCTCGGAACTTTTCCAGAGGCTTGAGACTCTCTAAAAACTTTGAGGAGATCTTCCTTAATGCGTCATAAAAACTGGTGTAAAAAATAACCACGATCCCATCTGTTTTGGGAAATTTCCCCTTTTGCATGAATGTGAGAATCACTAGCATTTCCCCCTCTCAGACTTCAAAAGATAAGAACTCATTCATATCCTCCATGATGGAATGATGAAAAAGAGATAATGATCTAGAATCTCATAAATGGGGCATCCTTCAAGACAGAGAAAATATATTTGAAATGGTGAATGCCATGTATCTCGATATCTTGGAAAGAAGAGACAAGGGAACCATTTTGGTCATTGATCGACAAAATGGTGTTCAAATTTGTCCTCATATTAACAAAGTCGTGAAAAAAATTAGTGTTTTTGTTGCCTTCATAAATCCAAGTGGTGCAGCTATGGAAATGCCACATCTTTGTCTCCCTAGCTAGAAGCTCACTCTGTTTACATTCCAACTAGCAAAGACATTCAAAGATATTAGTTGATAAAGGTCTTGTAGCATTTCAAAAATAGATCTCATGAATTTTAGATATGATATATTTTAATTATTCCTTAGACTTAGCATTATAATCCTTATCCCATTTCCATGAAATATTTTTAATATGTTTTATATTCTTTGTCATATGAAAGATAAAAGTGCCATCTCGATTCCGGCTCAACGGAGTGCACAAGATTTTAAAATCTACTTCTTTCAACCAAAATGGATTAAATTTAAATGGATATGGAGGTTTGGTCTCATCTCTCGCTATTTAAAAAACAATTGAGTAGTAGTTTGATATGCCACCAACCTCAACCCACGGATGTGCTCTGAGGGATGAAGAAATTAGGGACTCAGACATTAAATAATGGTCCAGTGTTTTAGAAATGGAACCTTCATCAAATCTAAGGTTCCTCCACTTGGGGGAAAGAGTAATAAGTTCTAAATTTATTAATTTGTCCCAAATGAAATGTGCAAAACATTCATTCATTAGATCAAGAAGCCAAACCCCAAATTTCTATGATTGATATGGTGAAGTTTAAATCATCTCCAAGGATAACTGGATGAAAGTTGAGAACACTAGATGAACCCCAATTGTCTCCAAAGGTTTTTTTATCAATATAAGGCCCATAGACATTTACCAACTTTATCATGATATATGTCTTGTCAAGGAAGAGGAGAAGACACCCTCAAAGGAAGAATTCCATGCATTGATGAGATCTCCTCATTGACCTTGGGAGTCCATGACCATGAGGGACCAGTTCTTTAACCATGGGGAGATGGTGGATTTGGATCTTTCACTATCAATCATAGTTTCTTCAACATGATCATGTCAAGCTTAACTTTATGAATAAGCCTTTTAAGGGCTAATTTCTTTGGGGTGCCCTCAAACCCTCACATATTCTTGATTTTTCACCCTGAGAGGGGCATTGCACTCGAAGAGCACTGAAAATAATGGATTATTCTCCCCTAAAACAAATTTGACTTCCTACCAATGTGGTTTATGAAGGTATATCTATGCCTAGAACTCCTCAAGATGAGTAATCTTCATTACGCGAAATTTTGGAATGTAGGGAATACTTCCTCTTATCTACCAGTGAGGAAATAAGGGAGAATTTTGGCCTTTCCTTTGAGGTGCATGAGGACATTGGAAAGGGAAATGTAGAGTCTGAGGTAAGCAAGGAAGAATCTGAATAATTTACTATAGGTACAATCTATGTCAGAGGAGGATAATGAATCTTAAGGGAAACCTGAGAGATGTTCTACTGAGTCGTTTTTGGAGGAGAAACGATTGCTTCCTTATAGCATTTTACATGTGCATTATCGCTTACCGATAGAGTTACTTCTTTACTATAATCCTCAATAATATGTGAATGCATGCAAGGGGGGGCATGAGTAGACATACCCACAACATGTTCTTTAGATTTTTTTGGAGAAGAATCTCCAACATGCAAGTTATCACCTTCCCATATAGGAGGTCCATTTTAATCTGTCAATTCTCCACCCTTCATTTACCTTGTCTACGAAGGCATCAAGGAGGAATTATTTACCCATAGTTTTTTAGGAAGAGTAATTTTTTTTGCTCAAAAAGAAGAAGGGAATGAATCCACCAAATGTCCTACCTTATGATAGGCATAACACTTGAAAGGAAGCCTCTAATAGTCAATAATTTGGAACCATTTTCAGACTTTAAAGATCAACTTAAGGTCCTCCAATAAACCACCTTTTAAATCAATTTTGACCTATAATTAGGCCACCCTCTCACCAAGTTTTATGATGAATTTGTCCTCCACACAAACAAAATGACCAATCTTGTTTCTGATTTCCTCCAAAATTAAACAGTTCCAAAAAATCAAAGTTAGTCTGAGCAACAATGCCCATAATTTTTGGGTACGCAAAGGTAGTTGGGATGCATCAAAATAAAAATCCCAATGCTATGTAGACAAGTTAGATAGACCCCATTACCAATCCTTGGCCAAGATATTTTCAGCCTCCTTAGAAGAATTTAAAATCGCATAGAAACATCCCTTGTCCATGATGTGATATTTCGGCGCATAACCCAAGAAGGGGAGAAAATGAAAATTTATCCATCTCTCTAAAGTAGAATGGCTAACCACCTTCCATATGAAGCAACCAACAACTACTTTTTCCTATAAAATGGGGATATTAGATAGGGTATGTAACTACCCCTCCCAGATTTACCCACTTTTATAAGCTCTCTAGGGAAACATGAGCTGAGCGTCATTATGTTATGACCCAACCTCAAAGTTCCAATTATGGAAGTGAAGCCTACAAAATGGAAGTAAATTGACATCCCTCAAAGACTTCAAATCACTCAGGAGCCTACCAACCACCATAGGTGAACAATCCCTGAGTTGGAACACCTTTTAACTAGGTTTACACCCCAACCACACCCTTAACACATTGTACATGCAGTTATGTCGCTCCAACTAGACCTATAAGCCTTCCTGCATGTGATTATTACCCAAAATTCCCTATTTGGTGCATGCAGTCATGAGATCTATGCCACTTTTTTCAAGCTAGTCTCCTAACCACTGCCCAAAACTACCTGTAACTTTCCAGAATCATGGAAATGATGATAACAATCCTAAAAAAATAAAATTTTGAGGAATATCTTGACCAATACATGCCTAATGAAAGATAGACATTTATCAAACATATGAAAAAAATATAAGCTATAGGTCATGAATACATATCTGGTCATAAACTTCTAAACTTCATCTAAAAATCACCAAGAAGGATCAATGCCCTCTCAAGCTAGCTGCAACAACACTTGTTAGTCCATGCATTCATCAACCATCCAATAATTTATCAAATCTTGAAAAACATCCATATATAGAGCACATAACAAAATCATGCATATAACCAACATATAACCAGAATAGAAACCATGACAAATCAGTGATAAGATCACCATAATAACTAGTACAAGTGCTCATAGATCACAATAGGTAAATAGCTCATATTAACATATGAAAATTCCAACAAATTTAGGGACTTCCATGTACCACCCGACCATAGATTGGTTGAACCAAATTCTCTCTTTCAACCAATCACCCTCGCACCATATTCAAAGCATGAATGTGGGATCATATGAGTTAAACCAAAAAAGAACCAACTAGGGCTTCCAGATACCAAACCACCTCAACCATCAACCATAGTGCTCTCACATATACGGTCTAGAAATCACTAAAATCAACCAGATTGATCCCTTCCCAAACTGTCTAGGGCTCCAAGGATTCCATCTCAACCCACAACCTCCAGGAACGCAAGTTGTTATAGGGATCCAGAGAACTACCATCTCAACCCACAACCTCTAAGGACACAAGTTGTTCCAAGGCTTCATAGATCCTATCCCAACCCATAACCATAAGAAACCTGAGAAATGGAAAGCAAAGGCTGAAACCATTGTTAATCCATGTCAATGAAAACACATAACCAAGGAACCACATGCATATACCATGCATCCAAAAACCAACAAGGAAATCACACATGCAACATGTTACCTACAAAGTATCATTGTTGTAGTTGTTGATCTAACCTTCTCTTCTGCTTCCCACCAATTCATTTCTTGTCATTTGCTTGCATTCTCCAATCCAAGTGAATGCTGGGATGCTCCAAGAATTCTCTAAGTGTGAAAGAGTATGAGAGAATGAACAAGAGCTAAACTCAAAATTGTCAAAAGCTAGAAACTGATTCTTTGATGCCTTTTATCATTAATGTCTCCTTTTTCTTCATTTTTGTTTACTTTTCCTCTAATTTCCCATGCATGCAAATTTTTGTCTCTTCACCTTCCTTTTCTCCTATTTTTCTTTTTTTCATAATTAAATGCCAATTATTTCCTCTTTTCTTTTGCCAATTCCTTTGCCAATTTGCATAACCATTATTAAACCACAAGTGATTCCCACCATTCATCTTGGAATATGTGTCCCATAACCTTGGTCTTATTTTATTTACATGGAAAATCAACTAGGGGCTATTAAAAACCCCTCCCCCTTGGGGGAACACCATCCTCAATGTTTAATGATGCTTATAACAAGAAAAACATACTACCTATGAAGCTTTATATCATATCTTGATGTAGTATTTACAACATACCAAACTGTTGAAACCATGAACACCATATTGCTTATTGGAGCTTTATAACACAACTCAATGCAATATTTACAACATATTTA
The DNA here is from genome assembly GCA_000404065.3 of Pinus taeda. Lineage (NCBI taxonomy): Eukaryota > Viridiplantae > Streptophyta > Pinopsida > Pinales > Pinaceae > Pinus > Pinus taeda. The sequence continues at coordinate 139,268 of APFE031329738.1, forward strand.
TTAGAGCTTTATAATGCAACTCATTGTAGTATTTTTCAATACAAACTTGAAAAACTAAGCTAACAATGTGACACAAGCCATGTCACTCAAGTTAACTCATCCAAGTTGTGTGTTGAAATGGAAATTCAAATTTTCTCTAATTTGATCAAGGCAAATCAAATTGAGATTTTTATTTCTTCATTTTCGAGAAAAAATGCACTAAGGTTTTGGATGGAACTCTCCCTCTAGTTCCACCCACAATACATACCAATCAATCACATGATCAACATCCTAGACATATCTCTTAAGCAATGAAACATGGAAAACATCATGAACTTTCACAGTTGGCGACAGTGCAAGTCAGTATGCCACTAGTCCAATCCTCTCTAAGATCTCAAAAGGCCCACAATACCGAGGTGCCAACTTGGCACATGATCCTATTGGGTGTGGAGCCTGATTATCTTCTGTATTCAAAGGTATTGCCACATTGGACCCCAGTTCAAAATGGGGTGGCAACGCTACCCATAAAATATTCGTTGCAGGGGGGTCCAAGGGGGGCAGCTATGACCTTTGGGGAGCCCCCCCTTAGTGAGGGGTTTCAAGGGCAGTGCCCTCGAAGTTAAAAACAGATGTAAAATTTCCTTGTAAAAGTATAGTAATTTCTAGTCAATCTGGGCCGTTCATTAGGCAGATGATCTGACGGTAGAACTTATGTTTAGTTTATGGTTTTTTGCCCTAGAAGACAACCCCTCTCTTTGTATGAGGGCATTGTATTGAGTCTATGTAATATATGTGTATTCTTGAAGTGAGAAACAGAGAGGTGAGACTGTGAGAGAAAACAGAGGATATTATAGCGGATCTATTGTAGGTTGTGTCTCTTCATTTTGCTAGATAATAGAAAGGAAGAAATGGTTGTTCGGGGTGGATGTAGCCAAAATTGGGTGAACCACGTATATCTATGTCTCTCTTGTTTTATGCATTTTCTGTGTTTATATTTCTGTAATATTTTATGTGTTCCATTGCTCCATAATATATAATTTTCTAACAACCGGTATCAGAGTCGAAGGTCTATTTGGCTTATAAACTCACAGGAAAGAAGGGTTCATGGTTCGAGTGGGAGCAATGGCGGAATATGGTAAGTTTAGGGTCGAGAAACTTAATAGCCAAAACTTCTCACTATGGAAGATGTAGATGGAAGATTATCTGTATCAGAAAGATCTGTACCTACCATTGGGGAGAAAAACAAAGATGCCAACAGGTATGACAGATGAAGAATGGAACCTTCTTGATACAAAGGCACTCGGAACAATACGGTTGTGCCTCACAGTGTCGATCTCCTTCAACATTTCGAAGGAAACAACGACAGACGGTTTGATTAAGGCGTTGGAGAAACTATATGAAAAACCCTTGGCCTCAAACAAGGTATTTCTTATCAAACAGTTATTTAATATGAATATGTCGAAAGGTGGATCTGTTGTAGACCATTTAAATAATTTTAATACTGTTACAAGTCAGTTATGTACTATAGGGGTAAACTTTGATGATGAAGTTAGAGCTCTTTTATTCTTGTGCTCATTACCAAAAAGTTGGAATGGTTTAGTAATGGCCATTAGTAACTCTGTTTCTGGATCTAGTACTTTAAATTTTGATGATGTTGTCAGTGCTATCCTTAGCAAGGAAATGCAATGGAAAAGCTCCGGTGAGACATCGGGTAATGCTTTGAGAGCAGAGTCTAGGGAAAGAAAATGGAAAGAGGAAAGAGCTCAGGATATCGCAGTAAATCAAGGAAAGGTAGATCCAAGTCCAAATCAAGGATAGTGTGCTGGAAATGTGGAAAGAAAGGACACCTAAAGAAAGATTGTAGATCTTGGAAGGGAAAAGAAGGAGATGCACAGTAAGAAAACAATCATGAAGCAAATGTGATAGGTGAGGTGTTACAAGATGCTTTGACTATTTCTTTCAAAAATATTACTGATTCCTGGGTGGTAGATTCAGGGGCCTCATTCCATGCCACACCTGATAAGAACTACTTTCATGACTATGTTCAAGGAGATTTTGGACAAGTTCATTTGGGTGATGATAAACCCTGTAAAATTTTTGGAATGGGTAAGGTTCTTGAAACAACAGAATGGAAACCAATGGCTACTAAAGGAGGTAAGGCATGTTCCAGATCTAAAGAAAAATCTGATTTCAACAGGGCAGTTAGGTGGTGAAGGTTGTGTGACAACTTTCACAGATAAAGCTTGGAAGGTCACCAAAGGAGCCCTGGTAATAGCAAAAGGCGAAAAGGTTGGTACATTGTATTTATGCAATGGTTTTTCTAACTCTGTTAATGCTTTAACTTCCAAAGGAGCAGATGCAGCATTATGGCATCATAGGCTTGGACACATGAGTGAAAAAGGGATGAAGATTCTTCACTCAAGGAATTTGTTGCCGGGTTTGAAGAATTTTGATTTGGACTTCTGTGAGAATTGCATTTATGGAAAACAGAAGAGAGTCAGATTTCTCAGAGTTGGGAAAGAAAAGAAGAATGAAAAATTGGAGCTTGTGCATACAGATGTATGGGGACCTGCTCAGGTATCATCTCTCGGTGGCTCTCGTTATTATGTTACTTTTATTGATGATGCAACTAGAAAAACTTGGATTTATTGTATTAAGAATAAATCTGATGTATTTGATACTTTCAAGAAATGGAAAGCTTTGGTTGAGATTGAGACAGGAAAGAAATTGAAGTGTCTAGATCAGACAATGGAGGTGAATATTGCAGCAAAGAGTTTGATAGGTACTGTTCAGAGCATGGAATTCACAGAGAGAAGACAGTTCCAAGAACACCACATGAAAATGGTGTGTCAGAAAGGATGAACAGGACAATCATGGAGCGTGCAAGGTGCATGAGATTGCATGCAGGATTGCCTTTACAGTTTTGGGCAGATGCTGTAGATACTGCTGTTTATATAATAAACAGAGGGCCTTCAAGTTCTTTGGATGGTGGTGTTCCAGAGGAAGCATGGACAGGTAAAAAGGTAAACTACTCTATTTTAAAGCCTTTTGATTGTGAGGCCTTTGTCCATATTGATAAAGAAAATAGAACAAATCTTGAAGCAAAGTCAAAGAAATGTACCTTTATTGGATATGGTGTTAATGATTTGGTTATCGCTTATATGATTATGAAAATCACAAAATCATTAGGAGCAGAGATGTAATATTCAATGAAAAGGTCTTGTATAAGTATCAGTTGCAAGAAAAGAAACAGGAAAAGAAAACAAGGAATACATAGTTCTTGATGAGATCAGTGAAAAAGTAAAGGTGCCTGAAAATAATAATAATCAA
>APFE031329738.1:145575-156670 GCA_000404065.3 Pinus taeda
GCCATTCATTAGGCAGATGATCTGACGGTAGAACTTATGTTTAGTTTAGGGTTTTTTGCCCTAGAAGGCAACCCCTCTCTTTGTATGAGGGCATTGTATTAAGTCTATGTAATATATGTGTGTTCTTCGAGCAAGAAACAGAGAGGTGAGACCATGAGAGAAAATAGAGGATATTACAGTGGATCTGCTGTAGGTTGGGTCTCTTCATTTTGCTGGATAATAGAAAGGAAGGACTGGCTGTTCGGGGTGGACGTAGCCCAAACTAGGTGAACCACATATATCTATGTATCTCTTGTTTTATGCATTTTATGTGTTTATATTTCTGTAATATTTTATGTGTTCCATTGCTCCGTAATATATATTTTTCTAACATATCCAATCATTAAGGAGCTCCTCTTGGGCTTGATGCACAATTACACATGCTCCCCAACATGAAACTCCTTGAATGCTCTATGATGATCTGCATAACTCTTCTACTTGTATTGTGATTCCTTTAAATTCCTTTTAATATCATGCATCTCCTATTCCATCTTATCCAACATATCTGGTCCAATCAACACCATTTTCACTAGATCACTCTAATAGATAGGAGTATTACATCTTCGCCCATAAATGGACTCATCCTCAAGGATTCCTGATACCCATTGTTATATGCAAACTCTACCAATGAAATATACTCCTCCCACTTCCTTTTTTGATGCAAGACATACATCCTCAGCATATCCACAACAATCTTGTTAACCCTCTCTTTCTTTCCATTTTTCTACAAATGATAATGTATGCTAAAATCTAACTTTGTCCCCAACCCTGGAAATAACTCCTTTCAAAACTTGGAAGTGAACTTGGCATCTCCATCTGATATGATCTTCTTGGGAATACCATGCAACCTCACAATCTCCCTAACAAAGTGTCAGGGTAGGAGGTAAATTCTCAAATGAAATATATTTATTCATTTAGATTGTTCATAGTTATATACATGAGGGAGTGACTCTTGGGTTTCATATCCCGATAACTCTTCCTTTTCCATTATTTATTATTTACACTATTTACAATTGTTCACCAAATCCCCATGATTAGGTGTCAACATTCCCCCCTTAATCTGAAGGGATGTTGGTGAGTACAAGCATCTTTCTGAATCTTTCAAGCTTTTCTCTTCCAAGTGATTTGGTGAAGATGTGTGCAATTTTCTCATTAGTGGAGCAATGGCGTAGAAGGATTGTCTTGGCCTCAACATGATGTCAAATTAGATGGTACTTTGTATTGATGTGCTTCGTTCAATCATGGAACTTTGGGTTCTTGGCCAACTTTATTGCAGAGGTGTTGTCAATCATGAGTGGAGTCAAATGTACTTGTTTTACCTGCAAATCTTCCAAGATTTTCTTGAGCCACACAATTTCTTTTGTTTCCTCAGTTGCTGCCACATATTCTGCCTCTATTGTGGAATCTACTGGAACTGATTGTTTGCATGATCTCCAAGAGACAACTCCTGATCCAAGACTCATAGCATAACCAAAAGTAGATACCCTAGTTTATGTGTCTCCATCAAAGTTTGAATTAGGGTATTCAATCAAGCTGAAGTCGCCCACCTGTGTATACTTGATTCCAAAGTCTTGATTTCCCTTCAATTACTTTAGAAATATTTTTCTAGTAGGCCAATGTCCCTCACAAGGCTTTTGCATAAACCTGGAGAGGATTCCAACAACAAACGAAATGTCTGGTTTGGTAGTAGTTAGGTAGTTGAGACTTCCTACAAGTTGTCTATACTTTATTGCATCCTCAAATTATTTTCCTTAAATGGATGTGAGCTTTAAGTTTTGTTCCATTGGAGTAGTTAGAGGATTGCATTCAACCATGCCAAACTTTTTCAACATATCTCCAATTTACTTCTTTTGAGAAAGGAATATATACTTTGGATGTTGAGTTACTTCCATACCAATATAGTAATGAACATAGCCCAAATCAGTCATTTCAAAACTTTTCCTCAATTCCTTCTTTATGGATGCAATGTAGCTCTCATTATTTCCTGTCATCAAAACATAATCTACATATACCACAAGATATACAACTATTTTGCCAAATTTCTTAACAAACAAAGTTGCATCATTAAGATCATAACGTTTGAAATTGGTTTTCAGAAGATTTAGTTAATTTACCAAGCTCATGTTGCTTTCTTGAGGCCATGCAAGGATTTCACAAGTTTTCATACTTTATGTTCATGTTATTTCACAGCAAATCCTTCAGGCTGGGACATAAAAACATTCTCTTTTAGATCTCCATTCAAGAACGCAGTTTTACATCCATTTGATGGACTTTCTAACTGTTCTGAGCTTCTAGAGAAAAGAGTGTCTAGATGGTAGCCCATTTTTTTGTGGGGGAAAAGGTCTCCTATTATCAACCCCTTCATTCTATGCAAAAACCTTTTGCCACAAGCCTGGCTTTGTGCTTGTCAAGTGAGCCATCAACTTTATACTTGTTCTTGTAGACCCACTTGCAACCAGTTGGTTTTGTTCCCAATGGAGGATCGACCAACTTCCAAGTTTCATTCTTTATCAAGGCACCATACTCATTTTGCATCGCTTCTTTCTATTCATCATGAGAAGATGCTTCTCTGAAGGAAGTTGGTTCAAAAGTTGTAGACAAATTCAATTCAAAATCATAAGAAACATCCATATCAATAGGTGAATTAGAGTCATCTACATCATCTCCATTTTGTTGGGTTGAATTTCTTGTTCATTTCTTTCCAACCTCATCAGGATGAACACTTTCAAGTGTCTTTGTCAGCCACTTTGGGGTACCTTTCTGATATAGTCCAGGTTGCTCAATTGATTGAGTTGGGACTGAATCAAGATTGAGTCTCCCAATTTTGTCAATCACATCACTCAAAGTATCATCAATGGTTGGAGTTTCATGTGGGGGAGAGAGTGCTTTAGAAGAATATTCCACAGATTGATCCAATATAGGAATCCCCCCTTCAAGATGTGGAATCTGATTATCAAATTCTTGAAATGGTTTTGCATTTGTGAATCTGTCCAAGCGATCAAGTTGTCGCTCAACAACATTGTCAGCTTTGGAATATTCAAGAAAGATTACATCTCTAGATACAACAAACATTTTAACTTCATCATAGAGACGGTATGATTTGGAGGTGTTTTAATACCCCAAGAAGATAAACTTACGACTCCTTGCACCAAGTTTGTTTCTATGTACTATTGGTATCAAGTCATAACAAGTGGAACCAAAGACACTGAGATGCTTTACCGAAGGAATGTGGCCATACCACATTTCATAACGAGTCTTGTTTCTAATAGAATTAGATGGACATATATTATTTAGATATATAGCACATAGAACTGCATCAACCCAAAAAATCAATTTGACATTCTTGAAAAACATCATGGAGCGCACCATATTTAACATTGTCCTATTCATTCTTTCAACTACTTCGTTCTGTTTGGGATTATAAGGCACAATTGTTCGATGTTTGATCCCATGTTCGCAAATATAGTTTTCAAATTCATTTGAAGTGTATTATTTTCCATTATCAGTGCGAATAGAGCCAATATGAGATTGTGCATCATTTTCAATGCATGTATGAAATTTCTTGAATGTTTGAAAAGCATCAGATTTGTTCTTTAATAAATAAACCCAACACATTCTGCTGTAGTCATCAATAAATTTCATCATATATTTATTTTCATTTGTAGAAGGAATAGGGATTGGACCACATAAATTTGAATGAATGAGTTCAAGTTTTCTATGTGCTTTGGAATGTGAATCATGAAAATATTGTTTTCTATGCTTTCCTAGAATACAAACATCACATTGCTTAAGTTTCCTAGGAATTGTAGGCAAACCAGTAACACCATTTTTCTTCAACAAGTGAAGGTTGTCATAGTTCAAGTGTTCAAATCTAGCATGCCATATTAAACTTGATGGAAATGTACCTTCATCATAATGAGAATTGTATGAGAAATTTTGTGCATGAGCAGAGGTACGTTGCAGCTTGAGAAGCCTTTATTATTCTATATCTATCATGGCAAGTGAGTGATCTGATGCTTTTCTCACCTCAACCTTGCCATCAAACATATGAATGGAATGTCCTTGCTAGTAGATGTGGACCAAGGACAACAAGTTTCTCCTCAGTTGTAGGAGATATAAAACATCATGCAGAAGAAATTCCGGAAGACCAGGCAATTTAAGCCTTATTGTGCCAAGCCCTGATGGCTTGAGTTTTGATTTGTCTACAAAGTATATTGCTCCATCAATATTGTCATTAAATTATTCAAAAAAATATCTTCTGAAAGTCATGTGGCAAGTTTCTTCTAAATCAAGTAACCAATTATTTTTCCAAGAAGCAAGTGACGCATTGAACAAGTCTTCATTTACTCCAATATTACAATGTGCCACAACATAGTGAGCGAATTCAGGTGCTTTACCTTCATATTTGTCATTATTTTTACCTTTGGGTTTATTTCTTTCCTGCTCAATTCCATCCCAAGGCAACTTGCATGTGGATTCTTCATGTGATCCATCTCTATTGCAATGTATGCAATGCAAATCTCACTTTTCTCCTTGAGAGTGTTTGCTCCCCCTGCCTCTGAAATTTCTTCTTCCTCTTCCTCTTCTACCACCTCTTCCTCTGGAAGAATCTTGAGCAAGATTCTTCTCTCTATGTGCAAGACACATAGCCTCTTCAGAGGACTGAGGAGTTGTCTTCTTCCCAAAATCTTTCTCTCTCTCAGCAAATTTATTCACAAGGGATTCAAAGGTAATTTCTTTGAGGTTTACATTTTCTTGAAATGACTCAAGATAATTTGAGTAAGTGGGATAAAGTGCCTTGACAAAAGCTATCAGAGGAATGTCCAGTTCAACATTAGTGACTTTGATATCATGCATAATAGATTTTACTTCTGATGCAAGAGCAAGAGGATCATCATTTTGTAATTCAAGGTTGAACAATTTAATCATGAGTTGAATAACTTCAAGTGGAGAGTGTGAGTCATAGAGTTCATTTGGTTTTTGTAAGGCTTCCAAAGCATTTGAAAATGGCGAAATATGGTGACTCACCTCTTCATTTACTGATGCTCCAATCAAGGCATAAGCCTTGCTGTTCTTATTTTCCCAAATGGCGAATTCCTTTTCTGAGGTAGGCTTTTCTGGTTCTTTGTCTCCTTTTCCAACACACACTCCTTTCCACAACTCATTAAAAATGAGAGTGTGTTTGATATTTCGTGACCATTCAGGATGGCTCTCCTTGCCAGTGAGAACCACTCCCACAATAGATATAAATGAATTCATTTTAAAATCTATGTACTGTAAAAAATACATCTGTTGCGAATGTATAAAATTTACGCTTCGTATAAGTTCTTGTGTAAAATATTACAATATGATATATAAGGAGAAGAGGTATTATATGGGGAGGGTATTGTATGGGGGAGGGGTTATACAGGGGGAAGAATTACATGTGAAGGCAAAGTTACATAGCAGCGAGTTTGGAGGAGGCAAGTTCAGGACTATCACGCCGGAGGGTGATGCCACAATGGAGGTCAACGTTATATATTAAAAATGCATGTATTAAAAACGGGAGTGGAATGGTATGTTGCGGGGAGACTTTGCAGTGAAATGTTCGACTGGAGTGTGGAGCAAGGGAGAGCCACGGAGGGTGGTTTTGCAGTGTTGGACTGGAGTGTGGAGCAAGGGAGAGCCACGGAGGGTGGTTTTGCAGTGTTGGACTTATATGAATCGGGGGGCTACGAAGGATTGTTGGCATGCCCGACTATGTTGAATGGGTGGAGAGAGCAGTGTAACATAATGAAATGGACTGGTAGTGTGGGAAGAATAGTGGTAGTGTTAAACAAAACACACAAACCAATATATTAAAATGAACAATGTTTGCAAGATGTCCTACCGGGATGGGCAACATTGTTATACAACAATTGCAGTGTTAAAAGAAATAATGCAATGTACTGTGATACCTCACGTGATGCACACCAGGACTCTGCTCATCAATGACAGAAGCTCCTCTAGGAAGAGTCACCACAAAATCCTTGCTTTCCTTAATAGATTCCCACAGTTGCGCATCTGAAATGGTTTGTGTTCAATCCCATTCTTGACACCACGGTTTCATTGTGCAACTCTCAACACCATGCTTCTCCTTGGTAGGACATAGGAACATGACCATCGTAGTATTTGAACACAACTTTGGTCTTCCACTATAGTCTTAATGCATAGACATCGCTAGAGTGTTAACATATAGCTCACACCACGGTCTTCACACTCAACACAATTTAACCAAAATTACAGAACTTATGCAGCAAATAAGTCATGATTTTAACAGTCAATTCAGATAGGATAGAACTCAGAGAATGATAACAAGCAGAGAAATTGATAGAAATGACAGATTTTGGAGCTTCCAAACAAATGGCATAAGGGAGTTACAAGAGCAGAAAACTAAAAATAGAGGTTGGCTCTAATACCATGTCAGGCTAGGAGGTAACTCCTCAAATGAAATCTATTTATTCATTTAGATTGTTCATAGTTATATACATGAGGGAGTGACTCATGGGTTTCATCTCCCGATGACTCTTCCTTTTCCATTATTTATTATTTACACTATTTACAATTGTTCACCCAATCCCCATGATTAGGTCTCAACATGAATATTTGAGCTACCTCACTAGTTGAATTAGTAGACTTCATTGTAATGAAGTGAGCTACCTTACTCAATATTTCAACCAAAACCATGATGGAATCATGCTACTTCGATGTACTTGGAAAACCTGTAATGAATTCCATGGAAATGACCTCCCATTTCCATTCTGGAATCAGAATAGTCTACAACAAACCAGTTGGATGCTTACACTCAACTTTCACCTGCTAATAGTCCAAACATCCTGCAACCAACTCAACTACCTCTTTCTTCAAGTTCGACCAATGATATAACTTCTTGATTGGTGTCAAAGTATTTTGATATCATGGGTGGCCTGAATACTTCTTGACATGAAACTCCCTCAAGATAATCTTCTTGAGCTCACTACTATCTGGCACATAAATCTTGTTCCTAAATCTCACCAAGCCATATGTCATTAGGTCATACTCCTCATCCCTATCAGCTTCACCCTGTTGTTGAAATATCTTCTTTAGTTGTTGGTACCTCTCATCATGCTACCTTGCATGCAAGATCTGATCCTACAAATATGTCCCATAAGAGCTCACAATTGAAATATGATTCACTTGCCCTCTCTTACTGAGAGCATCTACAACCTTGTTCTCCTTTCCTTTGATTTATCTGATCTCAAAGTCAAATGCACTAAAGGTAGCCAACCATCTGACTTTACTGGCATTCATATTGGGTTGGTCAAACAAGTACCTCAACCCACTATGATCACTCATCAAAACAAACCTCCTTTCTAGAAGATAATTTCTCCACCTCTTCAATGCATGAATGATAGCCTCCAACTCAAGATCATGAGTCACATAGTTCTGCTCATGTTGATTCAACTTCCTTAATTCATAACATATTACCTGCCCTTCCTGCATTGGGACTCCACCAAGTCCTTCCATGCATGAATTTTTGCAAACCAAAAAATCCTTATCAAGATCTACAGTATTCAAGACTGGAGCATTTGTAACCAAATCCTTCAACTGCTCAAAACTAGCTACATAACCCTTAGTCCATTCAAACTTATTCTCTTTCCTCTGCAAAGATATAATATGATAGCCAATCCTTGAGAATTTCTTGATGAAACACTTGTAATAACCTACTAGTCCCATGAATGATATGAACTCATCCCCATTCCCAGGAGTTGGCCACTCCTTGATAACTTTAATCTTTTCTGGGTCCACTGTTATCCCCTCTTTGGAAACAACATGTCCCAAGTAATGAAACTAAGTTTGAAATAAACTACACTTGTTGAGATTTCCATATAATTGTTTCTCTCTCAACAATATCAACATTACCGCTAGTTTCTTTGCATGCTCTTCCTCATTCTTAAAGTATAACAATATATCATCAATAAACACTATCAAAAACTTGTCCAAGTAAGGGCACAACACACTGTTCATCAAACACATGAAGGTGGTTGGATCATTGGTAAAACCAAAAGGAACTACCACAAATTCATAATACCTATACATTATATGGAATGTAGCCTTGTAGATGTATTCTTCTATGATGCGCACATGTCGATATCCTAATCTCAAATCAATATTTGAAAACATGGCAACTCCCTTCAATTGATCAAAAAAATCATCGATCCGCGGAAATGGATACCTATTCTTGATGGTCACATTTTTCAACTACCTGTAATCAATGCATAGTCTGAGAGTACCTTCCTTCTTTACAAACAATACTGGTGCACCCCAAGGCGACACACTTGGCCTTATGTATCCTTTATCAAGCATATCCTTAAGTTTCAACTTCAGTTCCACCAACTCTAGAGTACTCATCTTGTACGGTGCCTTAGATGTTGGTGTAGCTCCCAAAATCAAGTCAATAGAAAAGTCCACCTCGCTATGAGGAGGAAACTCTAGAATCTTTGCAGAAAACACATCTTGGAACTTCCACAAAACAGGATACCTCTTTAGGACTTCATCATCCTCAACATCCTTCCCTTTATCACTAGAAATATGAACTACAAACAATACACATCCCTCCCTACAATTGTGCTTTTCCTGCATAGTTGTAACTCTCCTCATTGATATAGGCTTCTTATTTCCCTGCAAAATTCTCTTTCCCCATAATCATCTAGGCACTCAATAGCATTTTCATAGTAGTCTACCTTTGTCCTATGAATGAACAACCAATCCATGCCCAAAATCATACTCTATGAACCCAAAGGAATCACATTTAGGTGTTGATGCAGGCATACCATTCAGCTCAAATGAAAAAGATCTCACCCAATGATGAACTCTTCTCTTGGTCCCTGTAGCCAATTGCACCAACTAAGATTTTGCATGCACTTCTTTATTCAAGTAACACTTATCCACTAGGTCAAGACTAATATAACTATAACTAGATCTAGGATCAATCAAAATGGAAACAATTTGATCATGGAGCTTACCTTCCATTTCAATAATGGATTCCTAATTATTTGTATGCCTATTATACATTGCTACATAAATCTAAGGAATACTCTTACCAACATCTCCAATTGTTTGTGCCTCTTGAGCACTATAAATCTGAGGTCTGCCAACCTGGTGCGATGTGCATTCACTCTTGCAATTCTCTCCACCACATGTCCAACACTTCAAAGTCTTTTTTCCACCAACCTTATTATGCTCCTCAAACTAAGATCTATGTCCTTTCTCAACTACATTAAACTTCTTATAATGTGCCATGTTATCCTTGTCACTCACATCCTGAGATATTCCTCCCTTCTGAGAAATATAAACACATAAAACACAGAAAACAAGAGAGACATAGATATACGTGGTTCACCCAATTTGGGCTACATCCATGGAGAAACAGCCAGTCTTTCCTTTTATATTATCCATCAAACTGAAGAGATACAACCTATAGCAAATCCGATGTAATACCCTCTTCACTCTTACACAATCTCCTCTCTCTTTCTCACTCAAAATAAATATCTTCATAGACGCAATACAATTCCCTCATATATAGCGAGGGGTTGCCTTCTAGGGAAAAAAACCCTAAATTAAACATAACTACTACCGTCATATCTCTGCCTAATGAACGGCCCAGACTGACTACAAAATTACAACATTTTACAAGGCAATTTACATCTATTTTTAGCTTTGGGGGCGCTGCCCCCAATCCCCAGTCGGGGGGGCTCCCAAAGATCACAACTGTCCCCCCGGAATCCCCTTTCAGTGAAAATATTGCGGGTGGTGTTGCCACCACATTACAAACTGGGGTCAAATGCGGTGATACCTCTGAATAAAGAAGATAATCAGGCTCCACACCCAACAATATCCCACTTGGAGACTGATTATAGCAACTCCATCGTTGCTTCATTTGCTAGACAATGACACCACTTTGGACCTGGTAGTTTCTCATCTTCTTCATCATACTTGAAGACCAATTGAAACTCAGCAGAATCTTAGTTTCTCCTTAGTTACAACTTTGTTAACATATCTGCAGGATTCTGGCTAGTGCGTATCTTTTCTAGCTTCAACTGTCTATCTTCCAACACTGACCATATGAAATGATACTTGAGTTGTATATGTTTTGTCACAGAATGAAATTCAGAGTTCTTTGCAAGATGTGTGGCACTCTGGATGTCATTGTATAACCTGCCCAACTCCTGCTTCTTACCCAATTCATCCAGAAACCTTGGTAACCAAATCATTTCTTTACTAGCCTCTATAGCAGCAACATACTTTGCTTCCATTGTTAAGAGTGCAACAATACTTTGAAGTTTTGAAACCCAACTGACATTTGTTCCACCTAAAGTAAACACATACCCTATTATGCTCCTCCTGTTATCTCTATCACCCGCCATATCTACATCAACATATCCCTGTAGAGCAATGTTTGAACCACCAAAGCATAATGCTTGATTTGTGGTACCTCTCAAATACCTGAGAATCCACTTCATTGCCATCCAATGTTCTTTTCCTGGACTGTTCATGTACCTACTTACAACTCCCACTACATGTGCAATATCAGGCCTTGTGCAGACCATTGCATACATTAAGCTTCCAACTTCTGATGCATATGGAACTTTAGACATATAATCCATTTCTTCCTAAGCCTTGGGACACATTTCCTTACTTAGTTTGAAATTGCTAGCCAAAGGTATACTAACTGGTTTTGCATTCTGCATATTAAACCTTTTCAACACCTTTTGTATGTACTCACTCTAAGACAATGTTAATTTGCGATTCTTCCTATCTCTAGTTATTCCCATACCTAGGATTTGTTTTGCAGCACCCAAATCCTTCATTGAAAATGAGTTTGCCAATTTTCTTTTGAGCACATTTATTTCCTACATGTTAGAACCTGCAACAAGCATGTCATCTACATACAATAACAATATAATATAGTTGTCGTCATTTTTCCTTTTGAGATAAACACAATGATCAAAGTGACATCTAGTATAACCTTGTTCAAACATAAACCTGTCAAATTTTA
>APFE031329738.1:156848-179692 GCA_000404065.3 Pinus taeda
ATCCTTGTGGCTGCTGCATATATATCTCTTCCTCCAAATCCCCATGGAGAAAGGTTGTCTTTATATCTAACTGCTCAATATGCAAATCTTCAGCTACTACTAGACTTAAAATAGTTCTGGTTGAAATCATTTTAACAACAGGAGAAAATATCTCATCATTCTATACCCTTTTTATGTGCAAACCCCTTCACCACAAGTCTAGTTTTATACCTTTTTCTACCTCCATATTCTTCCTTCAACCTATAAACCCATTTATTTTGCAATGTTGTTTTACCTGCAGGCAACCTGACTAAGTCCCAAGTTTGGTTATGTGCTAAGGAGTCCATCTCTTCTTTCATGGCTTCCTCCCACTTCTTCCTGGTTTCTACCTGCACTGCTTCTTCATAACATTCCGGTTCACCAGAATTAGTAAACAATACATAATATAATGAAGGAGAGTATCGTTTAGGGGGTCTACTTATCCTAGTAGATATTCTAACACCACTTTTAGGTGTTTGAGGTGCTTTTTGTTGTTTGGTTGTTGTTCTAGTTGTCGATCATTATGATTTTCAAGCACCATCACTTTTTCTGTGATCTCATCAAGCTCTATGTATTCTCTATTTTCTTTTTCCTATTTCTTTTTCTGCAACTAATCCTTATACAAAACCTTTTCATTGAATATGCAATCTCTTCTTCTAATGATTTTGTGTTTTTCATAATCATAAAAGCGATAACCAAACTTATTAACACCATATCCAATAAAGGTACATTTCTTTGATTTTGACTCAAGCTTTGTTCTATTTTCCTTATTAATGTGGACAAAGGCTTCACAACCAAAAGTCTTTAAAAATGAGTAGTTTACGAGAGATTTTCGATGTAAATCATAAGATCTATCATTTGTCGACGCGTTTCGAACCAACTAGTGTGGTTCATCATCAGGACAAGTTAAAGAACCAGATCTAGCTTTGCATGTTAAATAGCTTGAGCAGATCCTCCAACGGCTAACTAGGCCAATGGCTAAATTGGACTAGGGACCTTATATAATAATCTAAATTAATAAGGGACTTTGCCTCTAAATAAATATATAAATAATTTAATTTAATTGGTTGTTAATTTAATAAATATATAAATAATTTAATTTCATTGGTTATTAATTTAATAGTTAGTTAAAGGGGGATTAACTAATAAATACAAAGAAAGTAAATATTAAAAAATAAAAATAAAAGGTATAATTAACTATTTATAGAGTTATTAACTATACATATAAATATTGGAATAAAACGAATGACTAACTATTTTCAGAGCTTAAATGAGTAGTTTACCTTTTTACCTGTCCATGCCTCCTCTAGGATACCACCATCCAAGGAACTTGAAGGCACTCTGTTTATTAGATAAACAATAGTATCTACAACATCTACCCAAAATTTTAAAGGCAATCTTGCATGCAATCTCATGCACCTTGCACGCTCGATGATTGTCTTGTTCATCCTTTCTGACACTCCATTTTCTTATGGTGTTCATGGAACTGTCTTCTCTCTATGACTTCCATTCTTCTAACAATACCTATCAAACTCTTTGCTGCAATATTCACCTCCATTCTCTAATCTGAGACACTTCAACCTTTTTCTTGTCTCATTTTGAACCAAATCTTTCCATTTCTTGAAAGTATCAAATACATCAAATTTATTTCAAATACAATAAATCCAGTTTTTTCTGGTTGTATCATCAACAAAAGTAACATAATAATAAGAACCACTAGGAGATGATACCTGAGCAGGTTCCCATACATTTATATGCACAAGCTATAATTTTTCACTCTTCTTTTCTTTCCCAACTCTGAGGAATCTGACTCTCTTTTGTTTTCCATAAACACAATTCTCATAGAATTTTAAATCAACATGCTTTAAACCTGGCAACAAATTTTCTTGAGTGAAGAATCTACATCCCCTTCCCATTCATGTGCCCAAGCCTATGATGCCACAATGTCATATCTTCTCATGTAGAGTTTAAAACATTAACAAAATTACAAATACCATTGCATAAATACAATGTACTGACCTTTTCTTCTTTTTCTATTACCAGGGATCCTTTAGTGAACTTCCAAGTTTTATCTGTAAAAATAGTCTCATAGCCTTCATCTCCCAACTTGCCTTTTGAAATTAGATTTTTCTTCAGATCTGGAATATGCCTTACCTCCTTCAATAGCCATTGGTTTCCATTCCGTTGTTTTATGAAAACTGTACCCATTCCAATGATTTTACAAGGTTTATCATCACCCCATCGAACCTGTCCAAAATCAGCTTGAACATAATCATGAAAATGTTTCCTATCAGGTGTGGCATGGAATGAGGCCCCTGAATCTACCACCCAGGCATCAATAATATTTTCTAATGAAAGAATCAAAGCATCTTACAACACATCACCTATCACATTCGCTTCATGTTACACAACATTTTGTCACTATCCCTGTACTCCCCGTTCCATGATCTTGGAGGACTTCTACAATGAACCCTACATGCTTTCCCTTCATGAAGAAACTCCCATTGTGTCCCTCTTCATGAGCAAAACAATTCCATTTTGCACCATTTCCCACAAATCTTCTATTTTTCCCAGTTTACAAGATCGATGCTAATGACCTTTGTCCTCCTCGTGTTGATATGCACGGAATAACACAGTCCCTAGCACCAAACGAAGTGACTAATATTTGTTTTAGCCACGTTGATCCTCTTTTGGAAAGTTTTTTAAATAAGGAGCTGAAGCTTCTAGATCTAGAGGCTTCGTAACGGAAGTAAGGTAAATGGTTGGGTCGGATGGAGTCGAGGATGTCACTTTGGCTCCTTTCCCCTACAAGGATGGAACTACCTCAAGAGATAAGGCCTTCTCACATGAGAAGAGGAACCATCTCCCATCCATTCATGCTAGATAAGCCTCCATTTTTCCCAAGCACAAGCTAGTGTTGAAGTGTTAAAGTTGGTGTGCTAGTGCTAATTAAGTTTGGAATAAACATCAAGCAATTCATAGTTGTAGCTCTCTAGTTGTGTGAGGGAGAAGTGTGAATTTGGTTTAGTGTGAAGCCTAAAGGGAAGAGCCTTAAAACTATCATTGTTGAGGCCATCATGGAATGCTTACGGAATTGTGTGGGAACCTGGTTTTGTCAGAGGAGAATGGCAACGTCAAGACAATGGTTGTAATCTCTTCTTGATTCAATATATATGCAACTATTGAATGATTTCCTACATAATGTTTCATCTCACATGTTTATGGCTTAATGCTTCTTGACTTGTTAAGTAGGTTGAATTACAATTTGTCTATTATCACAGTTTTTGTTTGTTATTGTTTACTTGTTTCAGGTGTTCGAAGAAGGAAACAGGAGATAGCTGAAGTGAGCAAGCAAGGTCATCAACAAACTAGATAAGCGTACTAAGAGGTAGGCCCTCTTAATTGGTTCTAACATAAGGAAATCTTCCAGAGAATGTATCAGTTATGGCTAGACCCATTATCGAGATAGAGGAATTGTTTGTGTCCGCACTCATAATTTTACTTCACCACAAATTGGCGACTCCACTAGGATCCAATTATTCTCTTTTTTTGCTTGGAATTTAATGGTTTTGTGTGAAATTTTCTAGTTTTTCCATTTCCCCTTAGTTCTGTTTGTTTTCCTTTACTTACTGGTCTGGGTTTGAAATTCATAGTAGCAAGTCTCGTCCCAACTTTTGAAAAAATTTATTTTTTTTCTTAGCATCCTCGCTCAACGCACTTAATTCGTTGACAGACAAGTTGATCAGTACGATATGCTGAGAAACAGTCGTGCTGAACCCCTTCTGGCACTTGTTGTCAGTTAGGTAGTCGTGCCGATGCCTATAAGTGAAGATTAGGGTTTACCCCAAATCTTGGCCAATGTGTTTTTCTCTCATGATTGCAACCTTGTAAGCTTTTTAGAACATCTTCTCCCTGACTAGAAATCTTCTTTTCATTTGGTTTGTCTTCTTGTTGATTTGTCATCTTTTCGCTTGATTTCTTCGGTCATTGGATGGTTAGTGGCACTATGGCATCTAGGTTGTCATCCATTCAGTTGATTGTGAACTCAGTGAGTCAAGTTGTTGGTGCACTTACTCCTTGCATTTCATTTATGGTCCTTCTACAGCTTTGACCTCCATTACATAAGTTTGAAAAGTTTTCATTTTCTTGTCTAAACGTTTCTTCTCCAACATGGATCACATTGCTTGTCTTGCTTTTGGTAAATTCGTCGTGTCATTATTTTGAAAGATATTCTCTTTTCGTGTTTTTCATTTGCTTGAGAATTGATTGTCTCGAAAACTTTTTCATTGAAGTGTTTATGAGAAAATTAATTTTGTCATTTCATGAAAAGTATAAAATTCTAGGTTGTTGCATCAATATGTTACGCTAGTTAGCATCATTAAGACTAGGATTGCATTGGAATTTGAAAAGAAAAGGAATTTTCTTTTCTTTTGAAAGGACTGTTAGAGTGTACTTGTTAGGAAATTAGGAATTGGAATGTATTTTTCATTAGTTTATTTTCTCAAAAAGTGAAGTAATGAAAAATAATTTTTCTTTCGGTTGCTTGGTGTTTTGCATTTGATTGTGTGTCTCTAGTGTAGAGAATTCATCGAATTGAAAGGGTCTTGTCTCATTTAGTTGCATTTAGGGTTTTTCGAGTCACAGTGTTAAGGCCTAAAAACTGAGATATAACTCAAGATAAACTTTAAAATGAACTCAATTAACCTAAGGCACATTTGAAATCTAACGATCACATCTAGAAGGTCTAGGCTAGAGATGTGTTCCGGCGTCTTTAAACCTAGCAGCTGTCATTAGCTTCAGCACTAGACAACACTAGTACGGATTTGTGCTCCCCGTACCATCGGGTATATAGCAGGAGACCCCTATAGGTTGCAATCCTTTATCCATAGGAAGCCAATTCAGCCAACTTGCAAACATGATACACTGAACACAGCATTCAGGGAGATTTCCTACCCGTACTTCTCGATTCATCGGGAGGTATTCTGCAGTTCACAGTTGTTTGGTAATCCTCTTTACCTAGATCATCCATAGTAGTCATCTGATCTTTTTGACTCATTAAATTTAAAAGATCATTCGAGCGCTTGTCCTTTTGGGCTCGTTTCCAATCAAAAGTGATAGATTCATCTTTATCTCTTTCTCGACTCTTAAAACATGAAGGAGCACCAGTCTATTTATGCATCTTAAAAAATTGATAGCCCACGATCTTATAACATCCTAATAGTATTTTCTAGACCAAATCATGAGTTTCCCCTAAAGAACATTTTAAAGCCTTGAAGTTTATCTCTCTCTTTTCCTGTTAACTAAGACAAGGTCATTGTGGTTGAACCATCTGGTTCACCTAGTTCCTATTCCTCTCCTCCATCTGAAAGATTGTCTGAGGATCCTTTTTCCTGAATTACCAGAGTCACTTGAGGACCAAGGTGTTCAACTCGGTATCGTTCTGAGAATTCAACCTTTGTCATTTCATCCTCCGCCTACTTCAGATACTGGGTCACCCACTGATTTTGGCCTGGAATCTCTGGACAATCCTGTCCAAACTCCTAAGAGTTCGCTGCCTACTGACGGTCAGCTTGGACTGGTTATATATCCTCTGAATCCTTTGATCAACCCTATTGTGATATCACCACAGCGT
The DNA here is from genome assembly GCA_000404065.3 of Pinus taeda. Lineage (NCBI taxonomy): Eukaryota > Viridiplantae > Streptophyta > Pinopsida > Pinales > Pinaceae > Pinus > Pinus taeda. The sequence goes on from APFE031329738.1 coordinate 162,499, forward strand.
TCGTACAGTCCATACGATCAGCCCGGTGTTCCTTTGGAACTATCCCCCCATACCTCTTCAATCGTTCGTCGTCGTTTGTTCCCGTCTATGGAACCCGAAGGCAATGCTCCAATCACCTCTCCGAAAGAGTCAGAAGTTTCTACCCCACACACTGTTGAGGACGAAGAACATCCATTTCCTCTAAAAGGTTTCCCCTATACAAAGAGCATCCTCATCAGTGTGTATCAGGAATTGCCGCTTAATTATGTGTCTTTGGCACAATTGGTTTCAGGTACACCTAGTGCCTCATCACCTTACCATAACCCTATTTGGGCGTATGGCGCCATGCCTACTACATGTCCATTCATTGCGAACCTGACCTCCCAACAGGCTATTACGTTAGTCCCATTGCAACCCACCATTCTAAACCCTCTTGTATCGTCTATCCCAGTTACCCATCCGGTTCAACGGCAGTCTCAAAGAATGTTACTGTCAGTTCTTCGATCCCTCCAGTACGTGGCCAAACTGTGCCACTACCTGGGGGGAAGAATCTGAGTGTTTCTATGGTGTCAGGCACCACCAATATGAGTAGCTCACAGGCTCACATGGTTGGCATGAACCAGCCTTCTTCTGCCATTGTCCAAAACCCTGCTGGTCCTATTGGATCAAATAATGTCTAGTACCAACAGGTTCAAAATCTCGTTGGTCCGTCTGGGTCAAGCAATTTCCAGTATCAACAACCTTATTAGGCTCAATTTCAGTACCAAACTCCTTACGTTCCATATGGTTCTCAAGGAATAGTTAATAAACCTTACGTCCTTCAGTCTGGGTAGTGTGTTCAACCTGGCTCATCCACTTTTCAGGGTGGTTATGGCCATATTCAGTTCGGAAAATTTTCAGGCACTGTTCAACTACCCTTCAACAACAAGGATAGCCTTTGCAGCAACAAGGGCAACCTTTGTTGCAGCAAGGTCCGTCCACAAAATAGCAAGGGCAGATGATATCACGGCAAGGTTAACTACAACAACCGTAGGGGAAACCCTCGCAACAGTTGTAGAAAACCATGTAGTAGTAGATGTAGTATGCTCCACAAACCTCCTATCCTATGTCTTCGCAGGGCCAACCTCTGTAACCCCAGGGATAGATTTTGCAGCCACAAGGTCAACCCTTGCAGCAGCAGAGCCAACCCAAGCAGTACCAACCCTTATATACATATCAACAAGGTCAACCCTTGCAAGGAAAAGGCCAGGGACAAGTCCTGCAGCAGCAAGCCCAAAATCCTAATGTCCTAGGTCAACAGGTACAAAATTATTTTTCCCACGGGTAGCAGGTACAGAATCCCTATGTTCAAGGGAAATAAGTTTACAATCCTTATGTCCAAGGACAACAGGTCCAAAATCCTCTTGTTCAGGGGCAACAACTTCAAAACCCATATGTTCAAGGAAAATAGGTACAATATCCATATGTCCAAGGTCAACAGGCTCAACATCCTCTTAACCTGTATGTTGCTTATCAGCAACCTATGACCAGGCAATTCCAAAGTGTTCAAGGTCAAAATCCTCCCTATGGCCAAGGTAACCCACAATGGGGTCAAAATCAAATGCAATATGGCCAAAATCCCCCACTATGGGTCCAACATCCTTACTAGCAGGGATGGGCTACTTTGGTTTGATCCGCTTATCGACCTCCAATGCCTTTTAATACTCAATTTTCGTTCTTGGCCACGATAGAGTTTTCATATGTGTCTCGCCTTATGAATGCTCCAATCCTTCATTCACCATACTGGCCTTCCGTTTTGTCCAAGATCCCAAGCGATTGTCCTAAATTCGATGGGAAAGAAAAAATAGATCCTCAAGCACATGTGATGACATATCACCTCTGGTGCTCTTCGAGTTCTTACATTGACGATTCTATTTGTTTCCATCTTTTCCAACGAACCCTCACAGGTGTTGCAGCCAAGTGGTACATCAAGCTTCCTTGAAGTACTTACCATGACTTCAACTTTTTAGCCATGGCTTTCCTCACACATTTCCAGTTGTCGATTCGCTATGAAACTAGCACCCATTTGCTCACATCGCTTAAGCAAGATACTGTGACACACATCTTCGATCACATCCATGAATGGAGACATAGACGTTGCCTGATAAAATTCGAGATTGTGGATCAACTACTCACCAAATGGTTTACTAATTCATTCGTAGCTCCAATTGCTCGCGATATATCTATGGGCGGATGTGTTACCAAAGAACACGCCATTTTCCATGCCCAGTACTTATTTCTTGTTTATTCTTAGTCTGGCACTTTGTATGAGTTATTAACTGATGCTCCACGGCCATCATGCAATCCCATGGCATCAAAGTCATAGGCTACACCTCCTGTTGATGGAGTAATTGATTCAGTGTCCTAGACCCCTGCTAAATCTTCTTCCAAACAGAAGTCGGTCTCGAACAATGTTTCCAATAGTTCCTCCCAGAATCCACGTGTCCCTAGTGAAACCTCAGAGGTCCATGTTGTCCAGTCTACCATAGTGGACAAATCCTCGAAAGGTAAGAAGAAAGGAAAAGGCAAGGGTAAAGCCGATGCCCCAAAACAGGGTCCTCCTAAATCGTCTGCTGGTGATTCTTCACAACGCAAGCCTAAGTATACTTTCCTCATTTGCGAGGAGGATCACTATACCAAGGATTGTCCCCAACAGTCTGAAGTTAGTCATTTGCTCAAAGGGACCCTAGCCGTCCTGAAAGAGCCATTTCCGTCTCAGCAGACTCAAATGGTTGACTAACCTCAATCATTTGCTTCCTTAGGATCTCAAGTGTTCATGATGAGTACGCCTATTAATGTGGCTACTAGATCAAAATATTACCAAACTCCTGCTCCAACATCCAGGAAAGAGAAAGAGGCCACCCCTTCTTCTTCTACCCCTAGTTTTGGCCCTCTTCATATTGAGCACCCTAAGCCCAATTCTACTATTCGGCCACCCTCTCAAGGTGTGCTAAGGAAATCCTCGTACAATCCCAATTCTTGAGCCGCTCAGCCCTATAATATTATTGAGGATCTAGCTCAGGCGTCGTCAGTTATGTCGGCTCTTGAGGTGCTCCAAAGTTGTCCATCTTAGTGGAAATCTTTGTTGTCGGATATTGGAGGTATTGATTTTATCGATTCGAATTTGATATGTTTTGATCTAGAGAACCATGTTCCACGCCTACCTCATCCGATTTCCTTTCTCATTCAGGTAATCATCAATGAGAAAACCATTCACAGGACTATCATCGATGAAGGTGCTTCCACCTACATCATGTCAATCGCATGCTGGAAGGGAATTAGTTCTCTTACTTTGAACCAATCCCTGAACACGTTGGAAGCTTTCGACGGGCGTGATTCGTGACCCATCTATGTCTTACCTAACCTTACCATTACTTTGGAGGGCAAGACAGTACAAGTTGAGGAAGATATTGTTGACACTAATATCAATTATAATCTTCTACTCGAACAGAGCTAGACCCATGCCATGCATGTTGTAGCTTCCTCCCTATTCCATGTGATTCGTTTTCCCCATCAAGGGAAGATCGTCACTGTTGACCAACTAGCCTTCTTTGCCTCTTCCTCCTCAGATGGAAATGTTTCGTATGTCAAGCACAGTGGTGCTCCTTATGAGAGTGTGGGGGCAGGTCTTTTTAAATATTCTCCCTTGATGGGAATTTTTCCTCTCCCACCTCCTCATGTTGTCTTTGTCAACATGATCTCGGTCAAATCTGATCCTTGGGTCATACCTTCACCAGATCTTATTGATACCTAGGGCGCGGTTATGCCACTTGGTCCTACCGAAATCAATTTCATGGAGATTGTTTAGGCCTCAAGTTCCATATCCTCTGATTATCTTGTTTCGAGGACTTCTCTTGATACGTATGCTCAATCCCCATGGCTTGGTGCTTTGGAATTTTCTGATCCCTTAGCCGAGACTTTCCTTGCTGACGAAAGTATCATGGAAGTAATATCTCTCGAGGAATCACCTTGGAATGATACTCATCATCGTTACTCATTCCTACCTCACCCGGCGGTCATGTCTATCAGTCTTGAAGGGTTCTCTTCTCACTTTCCTTCCTTCTCGCATCCAGCACCAATCCTGACTCATGAAGTGTGGTTGGAAGGAAATTTGGGTAATATGACCCAGGCAATGCCAACTGATATTTCTATCAAGCCTAGTATGGTTGAACATGTCCATATCTAGGTAACTTGTTCTCCGGATGAGATCAAGACCTATACTTGTCTGTTTCAAGAATTCTATGATGTGTTTGCATGGTCATATGAAGAAATCCCTGGCATTGATCCTAGCATTGTTGTGCATGAAATCCCAACTTATCCTCACGCGAAGCCCGTTCTCCAATGACTCCACCCAAGGCACCCTAGAAAAGCCCCCGCTTTTAAGGGTGAAGTTGAAAAAATTATCAAAGTTGGATTCATCTATCCAATCCCTCTTACAGATTGGGTGTCAAATATTGTCTCGGTGACAAAGAAACAAGGCACGATTTGTGTTTGCGTTGATTACAGTGATCTCAACCGTGTCTATCCTAAGGATAACTACCCTACTCCCTCCATTGCTCAGATCATCGATGAATGTGCTGGGAGAAAATTTTTTTCCTTTATGGATGGCTTTTCTGGTTACAACCAGATTAAAATTGCACTAGCTAATCAAGAAAAGACAACTTTTATCTATCTGTGGGGTACTTTCGCGTACAAAAAGCTCCCTTTCAGCCTCAAAAATTCTAGGGCTACATTTCAATGGGCGATGTCCTATGTGTTTCACGATATTCACAACATCGTGCAGCCTTACTTGGATGACCTTCTCGCTCATTCGCATAAGCGTCAAGATCACCCTGACCATCTTCGACAGATTTTTCTTCACCGTAGACACTACAACATTCTATTACACCTGCATAAATGTGTTTTCTATGTAGAATTTGGATGACTCCTCGCTTTATTGTTTCCAAGGATGGTATTTGCCTTGATCCGCTTAAAGTCGAGGCCATTGTAAATTTACCCCCTCCATCTTCATTGCACCAAATCCAGAGCCTGCAAGGAAAGGCAAATTTCCTCCATCGTTTCATACCCAATTATGCTGGGCTAGCTACAGGATTTACCTAGTTGCTCTAACAAGGAACCCCCTTTGTCTGGGATGAGGTTGCCCAAAATTCTTTCGATGACCTCAAGGTTGTCCTCATAAATTCTCCTTCGCTGCATCCCCCAGATTATCATTGTGATTACTTCCTTTACCTGGCTGCAACCCCTAGCACCATTGATATGGTATTGGTCCAAGATGATGACGAAGGCACCGAACATGTTATCTACTACCTTAGTCACAACCTCCTCAACACCGAAACACGTTATGCCCATGTCGAGAAGTTGGTTTTTGTTGTCATACAGGTTGTTCAATGCTTTCAGCACTACATCCTCTTACGTACTATTACTGTGATTTCTGAGTGCAACCCCATGAGCTACATCCTGACTCGCCAGTTGCTAGGGGGGAAGTATTCTAAATGGATTGTTATCCTACAAGAATTCGATTTGGTGTTTACCACTACCAAATCTAAGAAGTCACTAGTTTTCGTCAAGTTGATTTGCTCCCTTCCTTCTACATCTCTCCCCACTAGTGCAAATGAACAGCTTCCGAACAACACCCTTTTCCTAATCAGCACCTTGGACCCATGGTACGGTGATATCATCATGTATCTCCAAACATCCACGTTTCAATCCACATTGACTAAGGATGATCACCAAAGTGTTCGGCATCACTCCCAACCCTACCATATTATTAGAGATCCTTTATACCGCGTCAGTGTCAATTCAGTTCTCTGCAGATGCCTTACTCTCGAGGAGGCTAAGAGAGTTCTCAATGACTGCCATTCCAGGGCATGTGGCGGTCATATGTCTGGCTATGCTACTGCTCAAAAAATCCTTTGCACTAGTTATTCCTAGCTATCCATGAATTCCATGCATGCCAAATTTACCGACGCAAGATGTGCACCCCACCTGCTCACCTACACCCCGTCATTATCGTTGGTCCTTTTGCCAAATGGGGTATTGACTATATGACATGTAACCCTCGTTTGGCCGGGGGGCATGGTTATATTATCGTTGATGTGGATTATTTCACCAAATGGGCCGAAGTGATGCCTACATACTTTGCAGACGGTAAAACAATGGCTCAATTTCTTTTCCATCACGTTATTTCTAGGTTTGGCGTACCTCAAGCCATTGTCACAGACCATGGCTCCCATTTTCGAGATTACATGATGGCGGACCTGACCTCTACGTTGGGTTTGGACCATGATGGCTCAACCGCGTATTACCCTCAGGCCAACGGTCAAGTTAAAGTTAAAGTTGTGAACAAAGTTTTGGTTACACTACTTCAGCGTACTATTGGGATGCACAAGTCAAATTGGCATCTGATGCTTTTTCAGCTTTGTGGGCTTACCTAACCTCAACCAAGGATGCAACTAGTTTCACATTGTTCCAGCTTGTCTGCGGTCTAAAAGCAACGTTACCGATTGAATGCGAGATTCCTTCATCAAGCTAGCTATTGAACTTCTCCCCGAAACATCGCCTCAGGAAGAGCGCCTCTTATATTTAGAATAGCTGGATGAGACTTGTCGTCTCATTATTTTGGTCATCAAAGCACAAAAGAAGCGAGTCAAGTCCCATTTTGATCAATCGGTCTCCCCCTACGTGTTCTCTGAGGGTGATTTGGTTTTACTATACGATCAAGCTAATGATAAGCTGGGGATAGGCAAGTTCGAGCCCATGTGGCATGGGCCCTACATTGTAAAATGTGTTTTGCAAAAAGGGGCCTATGAGCTTATTGATTATGAAGGCAATCCTTTGGACAAGCCCCGAAATGGGCTTTATCTCAAAAAGTACTATGCTTAGGGCATCATGCATCGTTAATTGTGTACATTAGTGTGTCATTCATTTTTGTGCAGTGTGGTTTGGTGTGTTAGTTTTCAAACCAATTTCATGTTTACTATGTTTTCCCTGCTTTGCAGATGTCTGTGACTCCTCACATTGGTTTCACTGATGGTGCCTGTCGTAGTACCCAGAATCTATCCTCCATAGCATGGGCTATTTATGACCCTCACAGTGAGTTGATTGATGTTAAAGGTATTTGTTTAGGTCACACAATTAATAACATTTTTGAATACAGCACATTCATCAAACTGTTGTTAGAAGCCATTGCTCTTAACATTCGGGAGTTGGTTGTCAACCTGGATTCACAACTTGTTGTCCTTCATCTCAACAAGCAATATTCCATCAGAAACCCTAAAATATTGAGAATGTAACTCTGTATTCATCTACTGGAAAGGCATTTTGATTGCATTACATGTCATCATAATCCTAGATGCATGAATACATTGATAGATGCATTAGCTAATTATGTGTTGGATAGACATTTACGAAACATGTGAAAAGACAAAAAAAATCATTTGTACCATAGTAAGCAATAAAATACAACATATATATATATATATATATATAATATATATATGGTGATAATGTTTGATAAATCAAAACCCCCAAAAAATAATATGTGTGTTCAAATAACATTGGTGGCTTGCAAGCCTCATATATTTGTGGCACGTGGGCCTCAAAAATGTAAAATGATGGACCTAGGAATTAATCAGCATGGTGATCCTGGTAGCATGAAACTGCTTGTGCAACACGAGTCAGCAATTGGCGGATCCGATCCGATACTCTCACCATGTCTCTTTGGTACTGGCAAGGAATGTCTCCCACCCGAGCATACTCTGGGATACCATGAGTCAACCCCTCAAGGTTCCTCACAATATCCTCCTCGTTGTCACTCCCTTGCTGATAAGGAGTGAAATCAAACTGGTAGGCAACACACCTGGCTATTGGGGACATCCCAACAGGACACTCTGGCCCAACATCTGCATTGGCAAAGCGAAATGTTATAAACACATATATATATCAAAAACAACTAGAAAATCACAAAATTAAAAAAATTTGATTTTTTACCTTCATCGTCAAAATCCTCTCCATCTAGCAGTAACATGTCTGAATCTCCATGGAAGTTAGTGCCACTATATGGCCAATCCTCCACGACGATCAGCTATCTTTGTAGCCATGAAAAGAAGGTGGGCTTGTAAGACATATGCTGGCCCCTAGTGATCCTAGGCATCAAACAACTCCAACAAGCCATCCGTGGGTCTCGTGGCATAAGAGGATCTACCTGAGTCAACTGGTACTAGAACAATAGCACCCGTTCTAAGAAAAAGGTCACTAGTACAAATCCGAATAAAAATTGCTTCAGATTCGCCACCTTAGCTTTTGTCAGTTGGAATTTTATGATGATCTTCATGGCTTCTACCCAATGAAGATCGTCAGTGTTGTACAATCGATGACATATAGAAATTTCAACTTGTTAGTCTTGTGCACCGCTTGGGACCTCGCCACTCTGTTGATAGTCAATAGTATCACTCTCAGTGTCATATATCGCATGGTGGAAATCTCAATCTTGCCGCTCTTGGATTTGAGGGCTTCAGGGAAATGTTCGGCAAACAGCATGGATATGCTTGCCCCAATCGATCATGACCAATATAGGTTGACTGGTTCCTCTCTCAAGGATAGTCCTGTGATGAAATATATGTCTGAAGTTTCTATCTCCATCTCTTGGTCACCAATGATGAATATTTCCCGATTTATGTCCTAGAGACTAAACAGGTATCGATGCAACTCAGGTTGGGCCCGCATCCCTGGTGTGAGAAAGAACTTGAGAAGCCAACAATTCCTCAAAGCGTTCAGGCAATTTGGACCATTCAGTGCTTGGGTGTCCACATCTTCATGCTCATGTTCTTTCCAGTCTACCATCTTCGATGGTTCTTTCCTGCAAAAACCATGTATTCAAGTCAATGATCATTTTTGGCCAGTAAAATTTGGATTCCAACGGTGGTTTTGAAGGCAAACTAATTTTTTCCTTATTCATGGCATTTCTAGACCTATTTTAAAAATAGTTGCGCCGACGGCACAATAGGACGTCTTAATCACCCTCAGCTGGCGCGATTCCGTGCCTGGAACTTGCGCTAAACGAGGGTGAAGTTTTTTTGACAAAAGCTCCCTCAAAAATCCAAAAAATGGATGAAAACAGGAATACATGGTATGGAAATGAAGCTTATGGCTTTGGCTCTTACCTGTAACTGGCGGCTCGATGAATGACCTCCCATATCTCCCATAATCTGCTCTGAAACAAATAATTCAAAATTGGGTGAAAAGTTTTTCACAACAAGGTAAAATAGTAAATGGTAAAAAATATTTACTTTTCCTCCCTTTTATTCAGTTTTTCATGAAATATTAGGTTTTGTAAATGTTTTGACCTATTTTCCCTTAAGAATTAGGTAATGCACTTTACCTTTTTGCACAGCAACAGGTGATGGATGTTCGACAATGATGTCGAGTCACGTTTCAACTATTTTCTCGACTTGTAAAACTCAAATGAAAAGATTGTCGAGTATTTTTACCTTTTGACTCGTAAAAGAGAATAAAATGGGGGGTCTTCTTTCAAGATTTTTTCTAACCCTTTAAAAATGAAAATATAGCCGATCCCTTATCCTTTCGAACTCGTTAATGGATGTGAAGCATCGTGTGCCCAATATACGCTTACCCCTTTTTTGAGCTGGGATGCATCATTTACAAAAAAGGTACTCCTTGACTAAAATGGTCAAGCGGTTCTCTCAAGTATTTTTTCTACCTTTTCGGGCTCGAGAGACACAAATGTACGAAAAGGGACCATGTGGAGTTTTGTTTTCCATGACTTTTTCAAACTCTCTAAACATGAAAAAGATACCAAGTTACACCTTTGTCTAACTCGTTAAAATAGTAAACAACATCAGATTTGTCACCATGATGAAAATGAGCTTCTCCTTCCTAGGGCTCATTAAACTTACTAGGTCGGCTTTGTCTGAAGGATGAACTTACAGTGCAAGCATATGCTATCCCCTTCAAGCTTGCGATTCAAAAATAATTGGGGTACCTGCTAGAAATGGTGGGGGAAAATTTGGAAATTTAATCAGTTGTGTCAATAGCTCACTCTTGAACATGACACTTTTTGCTTTATGTCGGGTTGGGATATCCTCCTTTGTATGGTTGACCTTCCTGGGTTGGGCTGTTCATTTTTTCCTTCCATTTGATCTCTGCCACATCATCATAACCACTGATCCCATGGATCCAAAAGCTACCAAAATTCTAGTCATGTGGCCAATAGGTTCAAGAGTTTTCCTTCTGTAGTTACACTTACCCCTGATTCTTTGTATCATCCAAAATCATTTTGTATTCATTTGTCTCATGTCAATGATGTGTGATACGTTATGGCCCAACTTCGACATGGTCACTTCCTGTCGACTTCAACTCATTATCTAGGAAGTTGACCAAGAGACTCCCTTCTAGTACCTTAGAGATTGCATGCCCTAATGGCAAGTTCTTCGCACTTGATGACAAGTTTACATCATTGGCTTTCAATCGAGCGACTTCACAGGTGTTCAACTTCAGTTCCTCTATTCACATTCCATGAATTGTGCTGATAGTATCTTGAGGACCATTGTCAATATTGGTGGTTTCTCTCTCGCTTGTTAATAGTTTACGTCATTGATTGGTAATCAAGCAATTTTCTAGCATGTTCGACGTCAACACTGTTAGCACCTAAATTCGCCTTAGGCTGAAGGAAGGCAGAATTCAGGGTAACCAAAAACCACGCTCAATCTCGTAGCTAGCCCTACCAGAACACAAGAGGGCTCTCTCCAAGTCACACTCAGTCGATAGATAAATGAAATGGCCTCAGATGACTTACAGTGAAATATTTATCTTAGGCTAGTAAGTGAAGATGGATACAAGAAGTGATTTTTATGAATGACTGTGTTTTTGGGATGGTATGGGACCAATGGACCTCAATGAACAGAGAACTTAATACAAAGGCACGGATTACTTCATGAGGCAAGATAGGTGGAAAGCCTAGCAATTTAGTTTAAGATAGTGCGGAATGGAGAGATTGATTAAGAGGGTGAAAAGGGCATGGACAACATGAATCCTTTTCAACAGAAGAATGAACACTGAACATGAAGTTTTCCCACAGGCAGAGCAATAAAATTGAATTCTACCTTAGCTAACTTAGAAAACTTCAATGGAAATGAATATGAAATGAACTATGAAACATAACAAGATACATATGAAACATAAGAGACACATTTGCTACACTCACAACCACATGAATCTCATGAAACAGAGCCACTGCCTTTCATTAATCCTTTGTAAAAAATATACAATGCAGAAACAGAGTTTCTTTCCCACGGTCTCCCAGAAGTTACAGGCCAACCAACCCTTTGCAAATAGTTTTCATACAATATATAGAATGTGCAATGAAGAGATAGAATTCCCAAGGGTTGGGGAGTTACTCGAATCATTACAAAATGAAGGTGGAGAGTCAAACATCAGCTACAGGTGCAGTGCCACAAACATGACAAATGGCTTGGGCGACCCTTTTCCTTCCTTTGCCAATTGGACAGATGCCCATCTGGGGTGAAAATACTTTAAATTCCACCTTTGGTGCTGAAAAAGTGAATTGTAGATGAGAGGGCCCACTTTGGAGAAGTCGCAAATTGAAATTTCGTGAAACAGAGGCAATTTGGGTCTTTTTTCCCATATGTGCCGCGCCATTTTCTATATGCACGGCGCCACTTTGAGGCCCATTTTGAGGCACTTGCAGGAGCCCAAAATGTGCCCAAGTGTGCTTGTTGGAAAGCCTATCCTGTCTAATTTCCAACACAAGTGGAATTTTTGAATTTGGAGCTCATTTTCCCCTCCAAATCTTCATTCTCCCAAGACTGCTTCCTGTGTGTCAAAATAGGGGCAGTGAGGCCATTTTTTAGGTGTTTTTGACCTCCTGGAGACTCAAATCATGCCCAAATTTCTTGCCTGAGTGCCAGTAGTTGTGCTTTTGCATGCTGAATCCAAAAATGCAAACCATTTATCATTTGGAGCTCCCAATCCTACACGTCGCGCCGCTGGCGTGACACGTATAGAGAAAAAACCTGTGTTTGTGCCAAAAAATTTCCATGTGACCAAAACTATCCCATATTTCTTGAAATTTGGGCTGGAGGTTCTCTAAGAGGCACTATGTTGCACCACATAAGCTTCAGCCAAGATTCAAAGCCGATCTTGCTCTTTCTCCTCTTTTGTTGCTCTGCTCAATTTGGCCTTCAAGCTCCTTATCCGAGCCTTTGCACTCATGTTTCATGCCCTGTAATGACAAGCCATCCTCCTCAGTATGGTTTTGTCTCTATTGGCCTTCTCTAGTAGTCTCTCTATGTGGATATTGACCCACTCTAGCCATGAATCACGGTCGTTTTTGATCTCTTGCTCCAAGGTAGTGAGCTTGATCCTCCTTTGTTGGGCAGCTTGTCGATTCTCACGGATACTTTGCAGCTCCATGATTGCCTGCTGGTCCTCAAGCTGCTTCTTCCTCTACTCCAGATACTTGATGATCCATCTAGCCCTCTCCACATTGAGTATCAAGTCTTGGATCTCTGTGTCCTGCTCCTGAACGGTCATCCTAAGTTGGACATTTTCCGCCTCTACCTCATCATCCTGAATGAGGATGACATCGGCCTCTTGTACACCTGATGGCCCCTAATCATGCACGGGCTTCTTTCCCTTGTCCAGTACCTATGTCGCTGATGCCAGAAGTGAGGCCCCTTCCACCCTGGGTGGAGATAACACTCGCTTTGCTGCTGCAAACAAGTGCCTACTGCCTCTCTGATATGTAACAAAAACTGGCATGGTAGTGGTCTCATGGTGCTCATGCTAATGAGAAGGACCACCCATCTCCTGCTCTGGCTCTGATAGTCCTTGTGATGTGATGAAGAAATCATGGGAGATGAAGTCCTCCCAAGCAATGCCCTGCAATCCCAACTGATGATCTACCAAAATCCGGATAAGAGAAAAGTGATACACACTATTAAGCTACTGCTGAGGGGTCTTATGCAGCATGAAGGTGTTCATCCTCTCTATGTTCTTGCATATGAAAAATGGGAGGTTCATCATCCTCACCCTGGTGAAGTGCATGAGCAACCAGATATGATAGGCATATAGTCGAGAGAACCTCCCCTCACAGCTGAAGTATTTCATGATCAATCTCATGAGTGGAGCATACTCATCTTTCAAGTATCTTAAGGGAAAGACTCTTGTGAGCTAACTCAAGAATCTGGCCTTGATGTAAGGCTCATAGTGTTGCCTATCCACCTTCTTCTTCTTATGCCACTGTTCTCCAACATTTGGTATACCTGTTGCCACTGATATAACTTCAGGTGTCAATGTGAAAGTGACCCCGGCCAAGATAGACTGACCTCCATGTAGATGAAGCACAAATAGACAGGCCAACTCATGATGAACTCTAACATTTGCCACCCTTTGACAAAATTCAAAACATTCTAGGTGCTGGAAGCATGACATGGCAAGAGGGCATGCTTGTAATTCAGTGAGGGTAGTGGGCTCATCCCTGACATGTTTGCCACTCTTGTGATGTCTCCTGGGAGCCTGCTCTTCTAAGGATGAGTCACTTTGTGTTTCCATCTCATACTCTGACGAATGTTGTGATGTCATGACTGCAGTATGGACTGTGATTTGGCTGCCCTTTGACGATGGTGTGAGGTTGGGTGCCTTTGTAATATCTGCTACCAAGGGGAACAATGAAACGGTGAGAATTAGGAAGGGAGTAATGTAATGGGAATAGGGGTTATAGGGAGAAATTTGTTTAGGGATATGGGAGGAGTTTGGGTATTTTGATAGGGTAGCATTTGGGGTTTTAACAAGGTAGGGTTTGGGGTATTGTGTTGACCAAAAAATGGAGGGATAGGGGAGAGGGTTTGATAGTAATTTAGGGCAGGGATATTAGGAAGAATGAGAAAGGGAGGATTGGAAAAATGGTGGGTGAGGGGAAAATGATGGGTGGAATGGAACCTTGGCACCACAACACACTTTAGCAACCCTAGCCATCATGGTTTTTTGGTGATGTCCTATGGTTGATTTCATTGAATTTGGTTGCATTCAAACATCTCTATTTATAAAATTTGATGAGCAAGTGATGTTATAAAGCCTACCTTTCAATTTGGTGTGCTTCACAAAACTTTGAAGTGATTTGGCACTTGTTTCGGCCCTTGGTCTGTGTGCACCGTAGGCAAAGCCCAGTGCGTCACGCCCTGGGTATGCGCCACGCCTGTGTAAAGTTTGAACTACGGGCAGGTTCTGTGTGCGTCGCGCCCTCTGTTGCGCCGCACTCCTGGGTATATGTGTCGCACCCTCTGTTGCGCCGCACTCCTAGGTATATGCGTCGCGCTGCTTGAAACTGCCTCCAACTCCCTCAAACCCTCACAATGCACACTCACACCCTTTGCAACATTTCTCCAAGGCTTGGATTAGCTCAATGCCTTTGATTTTGATGAAAACTTGTATATATAGCTTTGGAAATGATGGGTTAGATTTTTGCCTCCTCAAAAACCCATTTTTTTAATGTTATGTTTTGGCACTTTTTCACTGACATTAGAACACACTGATTTTCACTTTCCCTTTGAAATTTTAGCTCAAATGATGAAATTTTCGGTACTCTTTGTAGGGATTGCATGACAGGACATTTGGCCACAGAAACCATGACTGCATCTTAAGAAATCAACTGACGACTTTTTTGAAAATTTTGTCATAAATGACACTGTTTGACTTTTCTTCAAAACAGAGTTTTGAAGAAGAGTCGAAGTCTATCCACATGACGATGAAGCTCTCTGAACCATAACTATGTAAGGGCCTCACTCTGGCCTGCATGGCTTTACTGGACATGTTCAAAGACCAAATTGATGAATTCCTAGACCTAAACATCGAAAATGACTTTTGTCCTTTAAAGGACCAAACCTTGACTGTCATGGACTTTGATGATTATTGACAAAAGACCTGAGCTAGTAGGATCCAGACATGAGGGGGAATGACTAGCATGACCTTCTCCACTAGATTATGGCATGCCCCTAGTGGAATGAAACTGGGTGAATGGAGTGGGACACCTAAAAATGAAATGCATAAAGAGCTTTGATCTCTGATGGAGGACTCACCAGACCAACTCTAACATTGGCTCCAATGGGGATGGTAGCTCCTCGGAGGTGCCAAGAACAGCAGATCTCTGGAAGAGCTAGACAGTGCCTTCGTCCATTGGGCTATGGAGTCATCATTTCGATAAATAATACAGGACTCTGACTCATTTATGAAACAGAAATGACCAAAAAAACTGACTCAAACTTGACATTGAAATGACTTAAAGGCTAACTTAACCAACTCTAACTGAATTGGAATAAAATGGTATTTACAGTGACAGTGGGAGAAGCGTTAACAACTTAGAAATGGTACCGCTTGAGCAGTCGACCATTGATCGGCCCTCCTGGACAATATTCCCCATTCATTTCCTTCAGAAGAAAGGCATTCTGCCCCTGATATGCTGCAATATTGAAAGGACCTTTCCAGAGGTTCTCGAACTTACCGTGCTTGCCTTTCTCCTCATTCCTTGCATCCCATTTCAGCACCACATCGTCCACCTGAAATTTTTCCACCTTTGCTTTTCTGTCGTAAATTTTCTTGATTTTCTCCTACAGTTTGGATGTGTTCTTGAAAACTTCTTCTCTGGTCTGCTGCAAGTGGACCATTTGATTCAGCCTTCTCTGCATGGGATCTTCTTCACTGTCGGCCTCCTGAAGAAGTTTGACTACCGGGGCAGCAAGAGAGGTAGGGAATATTGTATCAACTTCATAAATAAGCTCAAACGATGACGTACCTATCGATTTCTTTTGACTGACCCGATCTTCCCATAGTGCATTGACCAACCTCTTATGCCAGCGCTTCTTATTCATTAACAGCAGCTTCTTGATTATGTTGACCAATGATTTGTGTTGGGTTGTGTTATATTATTTCCACATAGTTAACAGGGGGTTTGAGGGGTACCTGTAACCCCACTTTATGGGGTCCAGGGCAGCGCCCCGGAAAATTTTGGTTTTGGACCCTATGTTAGGTTGGGTGGACCCACCTATGGTTTTGTGCATGATTTTCGCACATGTTTTTTGGACGCGATGGTTTTCGGTCCCATGGTAGTCCTAGTTTTGGGATCCAGTGGGAAATCTCTGTGTATATGTGTTTTTATGTGTTATGCTCTCGCAATTTTTTATTTTTCCTGTGATTTAAAAATTTGTAATGCAGGTAATTTTTGTACGGGGGTTAAAACCTACATTTGGTATCAGAGCTGTTTTGGCTTCAAGGGGACGCCTTTGTTGCTGAGGGGTTTCGCTCGAGCCTGTGGTAGACCCTGTTCAGTGGGAGATCTGCGATATCGATTCTGGTGGTGAAAGAAGATGGCGGGCAGCAGAAAGATAGAGATTGAGAAGTTCAATGGTCAGAGTTTTGAGTTGTGGAAACTCAAGATGGAGGATCTGTTCGTGGATAAAGATCAGTGGATCGTGGTAGATCCGGGTAGTAAACCAACGGGAGTGATCGATGAAGAATGGAAGAAGTTGGATTGGAAGGCAAAGAGCACAATATGATTGTGTGTCTCAGATTCAGTATTGCTGAATGTATCAGGGGAAGCTACAGCGAAGGATTTGTGGGACAAGTTAGGGACTTTGTACCAATCTAAGTCTCTGGTGAATAAACTGTTCCTGCGGAAAAAGCTATATAACCTGAGGACGAAAGATGGAGACTCGGTGACAGAGCATCTGAGTGCGTTTAATACTGTGGTAAGTCAGTTATCATCTGTTGATATTAAAATTTCAGATGAAGATAAGTGCATCAGTTTGTTGTGTTCTCTACCAGATTCGTGGGACAGTCTGGTTATTGCAATAGGTAGAAATGCAACTGCTTTGCAGTTTGATGAAATAGTCTCAGACTTGCTGACGGAGGAGATGAGACGGAAAAATATGGACAACCAGAATGGTGATGCCTTGTCTGTACGAGGACGGTCCCAGAACAGAAACAAAAATAAGTCATTGAGTGGGAGATCTAAATCTAGAGGGAGATCTAAATCTCCAGGAAAAACTACAAAGGTGGTGTGCTGGAAATGCAGAAAGGAAGGGCACTTCAGAAGGGAGTGTAAATCTAAAGCTCTTGATAAAGGAAAGGGATCTGATGATGCTCC
>APFE031329761.1:0-11397 GCA_000404065.3 Pinus taeda
AAGTTCAACACACGACCTCAAACTCAAATAGAAATGTTTCAGGGTCCTCATTTCTTAATCCATGGAAGTTTGGGAGGACAGATGGCGAAATGTTTTTCATTGTGGCTCGGGAGTCATCATCGACTATAGGAAATCCGAATGAATTGTCTCCATCCCTATTTCCTCCAATGTTACCTCTTCCTCCTCCACCTCTACCTCTACCTCTACCAAGTCCGGTTGCTCCTTCTTCTGGCATGGTAGTTTCTTCAGAGACCTCAGAGTTCTCTGGTTCCTCTACCAAGGGTGAATGAGGAGGAATTTCTCCCTCTTCCTCAGGTGATTCTACTTCTTCAATTACAATCTGTCTCCCTGTAGAAGGAAGGGAAGGATCTCTTTCTAATTCAGATTCAATAGATGGTGTGGGAGAGTCAACTGCTGCCTCTTGAATTCCAGGAATCCCAGAGCTAGGAGTATGAGTTGGAGATGATGGAGGTGTCTCTTGCATATTTCTTGAAGTAGATGGAGTTGTAAAAATCGAACTCTTGGCTCTAGCTAAAAACCTTCCTCTAGAATCTCTTGCTCTATGCATGTCATTTTTTTATTTTTCTTCAAGTCAGGTTAATACTTCTCGTTCTGATCTTCCAGGTCACTTTAGGTGCAAGAAGAGAGCATACTCAAGAAACTATTAAACCAATAACTTTCTGTTTTCTGATCCTCCAGATCACACTAGGTGCAAGAGGAGAGCATACTTTGAGAGGTTATCAATTTTCCTTTCTTGCAATTTTCTTGTTTTTATATTTTTTTTTTAGAAATTGGCTACCTAATTTCACTTCCCCGGCAACGACGCCAAAAATTGTTTGGTGAATTTAGTGTGATCTAAATTGCTATTTATATTTTCAACCCGGGGTTCATAGACTGACGAAGTGAGGTGTACTATATGTACTTAGATAACCATTTTCTTAAGTTGTTGTCGTTTTAAGCTTTTTAGTTTGTTTTTGAATTTTATTCTTTTCTTACTGTGTGGTGATGAAAGTGAAGTGTGAAGTGTGTGGAGTGTGAATGGTTATGATTTCTATGCTTGAAAATTGCTCAAAAGAAAGCTTTACAATAACTGAAATGAAAACCAATCAAAAAGTGAACTAATGGCAATGGCCCAGTATCCTTGCTGCTGAAAATGAAAAGAAAGCAAAAACTTGGAAAACAACTCAAACTAAAGTAAAGCAGTTAACTCACACTACTTGAGCTTTCTAGATCCTATGCCCCTTGGCTCAATCTAGCTTAGGGAAGTAATCATGAGCATAACAAGCAATGTGATATTTAACTGTTAAAGAAAATAAATTGCAGAAGGAAACTAATCATACTACTTGGATTCTTCAAATCCTTTACCCCTTAGCTCAATCTACCTTGGGGAAGTAATTATGAACATAACAAGCAATATGATAACTAAATATAAAAAGAGATTAATCACACTACTTAGACTCCTTTAGTTCTTTACCATAGAGCTCAATCTACTTTATGGAAACAACTATGAGTAAGTAATATGACACTTAAATCACACCACCGTTAGTGATCTTCTGATCTCTTGCTGATATAGTCATTGACCACAGAAAGAAATCATAAAATTATTAAGTAGTATGACACCTAATTTAGCAGAAAAAGAAATAAACAAATAAAAATTTGAAAAGGACAATGCTGAATGTAAATTGCAGAAAATAAAGGTTAGCAGACAGGACAAGATGATCACATATGCCAAGAGTTATTAAAGCAAATAAAAGATTTCCCGGGCTACCTAAAAGGACCTGCAAAAAATCACTGATCAGTTTATAAAGACAAAGATATAAACAACAGAAATCATAAAGCATAACATCTTATGTACAGGCTAATGAAAAAATAAAAGCATAAAGAAACTAAACAAATACTTTACAGGGCTTTAGTATGCAGGGGCCCTCTGCCACTTCAGCCAATCAAATGCTCACAAAACTATCTTCAGAACAGTCTACTCATTTATTCAAATCAGCAACATGTAAAACAGTGGGGTGGTGTAACCAACAGCGTGCGGAAATTACATAATAGCTCAGAAATTCTATGCAGCAAAAAGTCTCTTTACAGCGTTTGGAAACGTGTTATTTATAATGTAAAAGTCCTACAGCTAATTAATCAACAACTTATACTATTAACGGCGTGCCATGGACACGTAGATCTCATGAACCGAGATCTAGTTAACTGTCGTTATGCTTCTTAAATCCTGGAGTGGTGGGCTATTAGATTTTTTGTTCAAGAACGATCCTCAGATGCGCTAGAGCCTCCGTGAGTTGGGAACTAGGCCACGTTTCATTCACGTGCCTTTAACATTAACGTGCCACCGCTGGACTCTTCGGTAGGCCACGTCTTTGACTTAGGTTGACCGCAGCTTCAAAATGATGATTTGGCTGGTTCAAAGGGACATGATCCATGTACATTCCATCTGGAGCTTGCCCATATGGCCCGTTCCTTCAGAAGACACCTGGAGCACAACATTTAACAAAATGGCTACGGAAACCTGTGCGGGCTGCGGAAACCTGTGCTGGCTGCGGAAATTGACAAGTTTCCGCAGCTGCATGAACAAAAGAATAAACCAAACAACAGACATCAGTATAGTTATAAAACCATGTAAACAATCCTTTTTAAACTATAATGCAATGATTCAACCATTGGATGAGTGAAGTGAGTGGAGTATGAGGGTTAAGAGGGTGTGTAGGAAGGTGCAAGGTTGAGGCTCAACACCCCTTGCCTAGTTTCTCTAGAGCAGTCACTTTTTGATCCTTTTCGGACTCTATAAAAGAAAAGGCTCAATTGAGCATTTGTCACTTCGGGCTCTTTAAACATTCGAAGGCGACTAGAGTCATATTTTGTTCTTTTCTCAACTCTTAAAACATGAAAAGGTCAAGTTGTGTCCTAATGTCATAAAAATGTATTCGGCCACGATAACATTTACCTTGGTAGATCTTGTTTGCGTTTAGTTTTGAGTAGGGTCTCTTATCGTTAGTTTACTTAGGGTCTTTGTTTGATCATCCTGGCGGATCCATCGACTCCGTCTCCTGTCCCAAGTGACCAAGGGTCTCCATCTTCTATTTCCCCTAAGACACCAGTTTGGGACGCTCTTCCTATTGTTCCGAGTATCCAACCGTTGAACTCTCAAGCTCCAGAGGACGAGCTTTACGACTTGTTTTGGAACTCTGTTTGGGAACCCTCTGAAGAGGACTTTCCCACCACTCCTGTTGGTGTTGCATCTCCGATGGCTTCTTCCGATATGGAGGATACATCTCCTGTGTCGAGTGGGACGCCCGTTATGTCGAGTATTGATACCTCCCATTTCGGCTACATCCCCAATCATCTCTACGCCCTACACCGTTACACATCTCGGTATTACGGTGCCGGCACGTTATAGATCGCTGAGGGATGCTATGAACTCTGCGGCTTCCTCTTCTATGTGGGATCAAAACATCGTCCCTACAACAGGACCGTTTGTTTCCCAGGTTCACCATACTGCTGTTACAACAGTCCCAACCAATCCGATCGTCTGTGTCACGTCATCAACTCCAGTTGTTAGTGTCGTTACAACGTCTTCTGCTGTCACTTCTGTTGCAGGCCCATCTGGAGGTCTGGCACAAAGTGGTAAATCGACACATACTGCTAGAGTTTTCCACCCCGCAAGTGATGCCCCTCCTCCTTCCGATCCTATGACGGCAGAGGAGGCATATTCCCAGTACTTGCATAATGTCCAGAATCGAGGTGGGCAACGCCCCTATTATGATCCTGAGAATCATTATTTGTATACCTCCTTTCCTGAAGAGCCTTATGTTGAGACTTCCGTTCCATTGAACGTGGCTTGGGGTACTACCGGATATGGTGGTGGCTAGTACCATCCGGGTCAAGGATAGCCATCTCAAGGACCACGCTACCAGGGTCAACAACCTTACTCGCAGCCTGATCATGGGCAGCAGTATTATGGCCAGAATTACCCAGGTCAACAAGGAGGCCCACAAGGACAACCCTACCAGGGACAACCTTTAGCCTCTAGTGGTCCGTCTTTCACGTATCTTGGGAAACCTTATGGAAACCCGGGACAACCCAATGCTCAACAAGGACAACCCGGGACCTAACAAGGCTACCCTTCAGGGCAACCCTATGGGAACCAGGGACAACCTTACGGTCAGCAAGGTCAACCCAGAAACCAGCAAGGCCACCCTTCTGGGCAAGGGGGCCAGCCTTACGCACAACAAGGCCAGCCTACTGCTCAACAACCATCTGGCCTACAAGGACAATCTTCGGTTGCGCAAGGGCAGCCCCTCGCTCAGCAAGCTCGACCTTCTGGGCGAACAGGGCTGTCTCAGATCCGACCAGGACAACGTTCCGGGCAGATGGCCCAACATTCAGGCGGGTACCAATCCCGACCTCCTTATTCAGGTGGGTACCAATCCCAGCCTCCTTATTCAGGTGGGTACCAATCCGAGCCTCCTTATTCAGGTGGGTATCAATCCCAGCCTCCTTATTCAGGTGGGTATCAATCCCAACCTCCTTATTCAGGTGGGTATCAATCCCAACCTCCTTATTCAGGTGGGTACCAATCCCAACCCCCGTATTCAGGTGGGTATCAATCCCAATCTGCTCATCAAATGCTGCCTAGTTCCCAGGCTCAGTATGGATACCAGCAACCCCAGGGGAAAAATCAATATACCCCGTATCAAAATTACCAGCGACCGCAGGGAAACCCTTATCAAAATTATCAACAACCTGCTGGCCAATATGGTAACCAATGGGGCGCTGGGGGGCAGAACCAGTATCAGCAACCCAGTTCTGGAAACAACCCTTACAGACAAAATCCTTCTGGACAAGGCCCTTTTGGACCTGGTCCATCGGGACAAGGCTAGTGGGGGCAAACATGAACTGGATGGAGTTCTGGCTCTACCTCATATCCGGGACAAATGTCCTTTAACCTGCAGCTACCATTTCTAGCGACGTTGGAACTGCCCGATGTGTCGAAGTTAACAAATGATCCCATTTTACATAATCCACAATGGCCACCAGTTCCAACTAAGATACCTAGTGATTGTCCCAATTTTGATGGAAAAGACGGAGAGGACCCTCAAGCTCATGTGATGACGTATCACTTATGGTGTTCGTCTAATTCATGGCTCGATGACTCGATTCGACTTCGCCTCTTTCAGAGGACTCTAACTAGTTCTGCCGCTAAATGGTATATTGAATTGACCCGCACGTCATTTCAAGATTTTAACTCATTGGCCATGACATTCCTTACTCACTTTCAGTTACCCATTCGGTACGAGACAGGGACTCACCTCCTTACGTCTCTTAAGCAGGATACAGCTACGCATATCTCCGATCATATACATGAATGGAGAAGGCATCGCAGTTTGATCAAGTTTTGGATTCCTGATCAACTCCTCACCGACTGGTTCACGACTTCCTTTGTCCCTAAGATTGCACGAGACATTGCTATGGGAGCCTGTGTAACTGAAGAGCAAGAAAACGTGCGCGCTCAGTACCTGGACTTAGTTTACTCTCAGTCTGGTATCTTGTACGAGTATTTTCCGGACGCCCCAAGGCCCGGTACATCCAAGGCTTCGCCCAAGCCATCTGTCAATGGAGTCATTGGCTCTGTGAACCCGGCCTCTAAAAAATCATCGTCGAACCCTGGGAAGCAAAAGTCAGGTACATATAACGAAAAAACTTCTCAGGGTGGTTTAAATTCTGGTAACACTTCTGAGGTCAACGCCGTCCAGTCCACCACGACGGGCAAGGCCTCGAAAGGAAAGAAAAAGGAAAAGGGGAAAGGGAAAAATAAATCCGAGCAACCTAAACAGGAATCCTCTAAACCTCCAGCCGAGGAAGGAGCTAAGCGCAAACCCAAGTATGCTTGCCTCATTTGTGAGGAGGATCACTATACTAAGGACTGCCCCAGGCGGTCCGAAGTTAGTCGTTTGTTAAAGGGTTCTCCTGGGGTTCTTGCGGTTCTTAAAGAGCCTTTTTCCTCTCAGCAAACTCAAATGGTGGCTGATCCGTCTTCTTCTCCCTTTGGTTCCCAGGTATTCATGGCTGGATCTATTCCCGTTCATGAAACGAATCGAGCAAAGGAGTATCCGTCGTCTGCCGGGAAGGAGCCAGAGGTTCCCTCAAGTGCTCCTTCGTCCAGCTCTGGTCCCCTCCATATTGAGAGACCGAGTACTGAGACGACAATCCGAACCCCTCCTAAAGGGTTACTCAGAAGATCTTCTCATAATCCGAATGCTCGTGCTGCTCAGCACTATAACATCGTAGAGGACTTAGCGCAGGCTCCATCAGCTATGTCCGCCTTAGAGGTTCTTCAGAGCTGCCCCCCCCAGAGGAAGTCCCTGCTATCGGCCATCGGTGGCATCGACCCAGCAGACTCGGATCTGATTACCTTCGACCTCGAGAGCCATGTTCCTCGACTGCCTCATCAGATCGCTTTTCTCATTCAAGTCGTCATCAATTCCAAAATGATCCATCGTACAGTTATTGATGAAGGCACATCAACCTGCATTATGTCTATTGCTTGTTGGAAAGCGATCGGGTCCCCGACTCTGAGCCAGTCTCCAACGACCTTGGAAGCTTTCGATGGGAGAGAATCCCGTCCTTATGGTATTCTTCAATGATTACCGATCACCTTAGAAGGGAAGACCGTGGAAGTAGAAGTTGAGGTTGTTGACGCAAATCTCACATATAACCTGCTTCTGGGCCAGAGTTGGACGTATGCCATGTATGCCATGGCTTCATCCCTCTTCTGTGTCATTCGCTTCCCTCATCAAGGGAAAATTGTCACGGTTGACCAACTTTCCTTCTTCGCTTCCTCTTCTGAGGGAAATGTACCGTTCGTTGAACATACCGCCGTTCCTTTTGAGAGCGTGGGAGCTGGGATTTTCAAAGACCCTACCCTCATGGGTGTCTTATCCCTCCCACCTCCGAGCCTTGCTTCACTTGCTTTGGTTTCAGCTCGCTCTGATCCTTCATTGCACCCTATTGCGACCCTCGGTCCCCCTGTCAACGGGGGCACTGATCCTCTAGCTTGTAAACCTCGCTCGGCCGAGGGGCATGGGCAGATCATCAATGCCGTTGATCATTTTATACAACAGGCTGAGCGATGCCTACATTATCTAGGCCGGTTATGCATTAGTACGATAAGGCGAAGCCCTGAAAAGGGCTTGACTTGAATCAAGTATCATGCGAGCTCTTTATTTTTGTACATGCATATGCTTTCAGTAGTGTGTTGTGTGTGCATGTTTATTTAGTTTTTATCTCAGTGTGTCGGCGTGATTGCCGCTTATTGTGTCTTTTTCTTCTTGAACAGATGTCTGGATCACCTTACGTTGGTTTCGCTGATGGTGCTTCCCGTAGTACTCGCAATATGTCATCTGCAGCATGGGTGATCTACGATCCTCATGGTGAGTTAGTAGATATTCAAGGGGTGTGTCTAGGTTGTACAACGAACAATGTGGCTGAATATAGTGCTGTAATTGAATTATTAGCCGAGGTGATTAACCTTGGAATCCGCTCATTGGTTGTAAACTTAGATTCACAACTTGTAGTCCACCAGCTCAACGGACGATATTCCGTCAGAGATCATCACATTTTAAGTTTGTATTTACGTGTTAAGTTATTGGAAAGAGATTTTGATTACATTACTTATCATCACATTCCAAGAAGACTTAATGCAGTAACCGATGCATTAGCTAACTATGTATTGGACAAACATTTGCTTAATATGTAAATCAACACAATATAAGAAGCATAAGATGCAATAAAAACACCATGTATATATATATATCGTGTGGTGCACTGAGGCGCTCAAAAAATAGAATGTACATGTCTGGATAGAGTCAGTGTTCTCCGTACATCTGAGACACATGTCTCTCAAAAAATATGTAGAAAATAAAGCCTATGAGCCTAAGCACGGTGGTGCTCATGATAACACATCACCGCTCGCACCAATCGTCTCAGCAGACGGTGGACGCGAGTGGGCACCCCTACTGTGTGCCTCTGGTAAGCGAAAGGCACATCTACTAATCTGGCATAACCGGGAATCCCTTGGGCAAGCCCCTCGAGATTCTGTATTAGCTCCTCCCCCACGACGCCTCCTGCCTGAGGGTCGGCTGCGTGTTGGCCTCTTCGCACTGTAGGGGATAGCTCGGTTGGTCGCTCTCGGCCCACATCTGCATACACATATAATCATCATTAGAACATGCATGTATTAAAAAAGACAAAAAAATGAAAAACATCAAAATCAAGGAGTTCATACCTAGCTCCTCCTCCCATTCCTCCCCCTCTGGTAGTGGAAGATTTGGGTCTCCCATGAAATTGGTACATGCATACGGCCAATCCTGGATCACGATCAGCTGTCGTTAGAGCCATATGAAGAACCCGGGATGCCATGACATCTCCTGGCCTCCTCCTCATTTGGGCATCAATGCTGCCTAGCGAGCCATTCTAGGCTCTTATGGCGATGGATCTGCCACCACGGCTCTCTGAATCTGGAAGAGTGGTATTCGTTCCAGGAATAATGATACCACGATCGAACCATATGCAAACTGTTTTGTCTCCGCTCGCTTTCAATTTGTGAGCTGCCTCTTAATGTTAGTAGTCACAGCTGCAGCCCAGTTAAAGATGGTCGGACTGAGGCATTCAGTTGCTAGGATCAGGTGGCTCTTACTGGCCTCGTGGGGCGCTTGTACCCCAGCTGCGCGTGTGATGGTGAAGAGGATGGCTTTCAGAGTCAAATCCTGGATGGTGTTTATTAACACCTTAGCACTCCGCTGTCCGAATTGTGCTTCTGGGCACACTCGAGCTTTCACTTCACCAACCTTCTCCCTAGAAGCTCTACTACCAGTCAGAATAGGAACCGCCCCTCTTCGTGACAATCCCGTGATGAAGTATACATCAGAGACCTCGAGCTCTAAGGTCTGATTCCTCAGACGAAACACTTGGTCCTCTACGTCCCAAGCATCAATGATAAATTGGAGCAACTCGGGTTGTGACCGCATGTATGATGTGAGGAAGAATTTCTTAAGGCCACAATCCCTCAGGGCATTCATGCACCCTTCATCCTCAATGGCTAAGGCATCCATAATGTCATGTTCTCTCTCTTTCCATTCTACCACCATTTTGACCTATTTCCTGCACCAACAAGGACAAATTTACCTTCATTAGGACATTGGACAATTCATAATCCAGGGAAATTTCAATTTAAATGGGTAAAACATGTAAAAAACTTGGGTCGCGCGGTTAGCGCGATTGTTCTTAAAACAGTCGCGCTAATGGCGCGGCTCCCTTGGGTATTTCACCCCATTAGCGTGGGTCCGTGCTGGATACCCGCGCCAATGGGGCGAAGCCCTAATTTTGAAATTCCCCCTTGCTGGGGCTCAATCTGGAACTAAATGAATAAAAAATGGTATAAAAATGGAGCTAAGGGAAGCGCCTCTTACCTGGAGCTGACGAGGTCGGGGATGGTTGCACGGATTGGTCGTAATCGCTGCCTGAAGTTTGCTCCCAAATGGACCCTTTTTCACTCTTTAAGAGGTAAATGGTAAAAGTAATTTTATTTTTACATTTTCACCCTATTTATAGGCTTTTTAACTCATTTTTTTGGTTTAAAAAGGTTATTTTTGAATATTTTAATGTATTTTTGGTCGAAAATGGGTTTTATGTTTACTTCTTGTGCAGCGACAGGTCTTTTCCGCAGCTTCAGCGGTGAAACGAGTTGTATTTTATACTTTTTTCGGACTCGGTAAATACACGAAAAAGTCACTATGGAGTCATCTTTTAGCTCTTTTCTGACTCACGAAATGTGAAAAGATTGTCGAGTTATTCCTCTTGACTCGTTAAACGTAAATAAGAGGCGGTCATTTTTAAACTCTTTTTCCGACCATATAAAGAATGAAAAGATCATCGGACCCTTGTCGTTTCAGGTTCGTTAATGGAAACGAAACGACATGATATTGGTCATTTTTTTACTTTTTCAGATCGATGTCACTATTCACGAAAAGTACTCCTCGGTCGTAATGATCGAGCGGTTCTTTCGAGCATCGTTTTATACTTTTTCGGGCTCGAGAGACACAACTTTACGAAAAAGGACACCCAGGAGTCTTCTTTTCGTTGTCTTTTCAAACTCTCTAAACATGAAAAGATGCCGAGTTCTTCCTTTGTCAGACTCGTTAAAACTTAATGACATCGGATTCCGCCGAAATGACGCTCCTCAAGTATATGCTATCCCCGTCAAGCTTGCCATCCAAAAATAACCGGGGTACTCGCCAGAAATGGTGGGGGAATAAAGGAATCATAATCGTCGTCATCAACAGTATGTCGCTCTTGAACATGGCACTTTCTGCATTCGTTTCTGGGTGGGGACATCTCATCTCGCTTCGCATTTGCCTCCATGGGTTTGGGTTATCCTATTTGACCATTCATCTGCTCATCGTCTTGTCATCATGACCCCTGATCATTTGACGTCAAATACTGCCAAATTCGTCATTGTGCCGCCGATATGTTTAAGATATGTTGGCCTCTGCAAGAATACTCAACCTCCCTTTGATATCTCACACAAAACATATTGTCCCTCTCTGTCTCGTGTCGATGATGTGGGAAACATTATGGCCCACCTTCGATCAAGATCACTTCCTGTCGACTTCAACTCATTATCCAGGAAGGTGACCTAGAGACTCCCTTCAGGTATCTTGGAGCCTGCATGCCTCAATGGCAGGTTCTTCGTGTTCGACGCGAGGTTTTCATCATTGACCTCCAATCGGATGATTCTACGGGTGTTCGACACCGGCTCATTGATTCACACGCCGTGGAATGTATCTATAGTACCTTGAGGACCATCGTCATTATTGGTGGCACCTCTCGCGTCAGTTAACAATTTTCATCATTGACTGGTAATCAGACGATGTTCATGCATGTTCGACTTCGACTCCTATATTCAAATGCTTTAACTTGTGCTATGTTCGGATCGAGTTGGAGCGCAAGACCCCGGATTATGCATATTGAGATCCGGGTTGCATTTTGTGGATTTTTGTAATCATTACATGACTCATTCATTGGATGGCTGCGTCCATGCCTGGGATCCAATTCTATACTCTGTTACAGATGGCTGCGCCCATACCACATGTATATCATGTACTTGAGATATCAGTTGTACTTCTTTTCGCAGGTTCTCCGGCGACAATGTTTCAGTCACACATGTTCTTGTACAACACTTCACCCCTCTCTCTCTCGGGCCTCATGCTTTAGGGGGCATTTGTTACACAGTAAGTTGTCAGCATTTGTCACCGTCCCTGTTACCCCTCTCCCGCATCTTGGAGGACACATTCCGGGACTTGTGAGAAGTGACAAGACTTGAAACCACTT
>APFE031329761.1:31833-82825 GCA_000404065.3 Pinus taeda
TTATACAAAAAGATGAGAGCCATCTCATTAATGATAGTCCATGAATCTCTCCCTCTACCTCTAGAGTCCTAATCAAAATAGGAACTGATAAGACACATGTCTCTTTAGAGTTACAATACATTAGGAGATGTGACACATATCCTCATGATCCCATGATTCTTTCCACTCAAATTCGAATTTGGCCTTAGAGTGCCACATAAGGGTCTTCTAGAAGCCTCCTTTCAACCTACACATGTCAACAATCTCAACCCATTGGTTAGGTATAAGCTTATGCACATTATTTCCTAATTTTTAACCACAAATTCACTTAAAAGGCTTAGAATTAAAAAATATTGGAAAAACATAAATGTGGCCCAATGATAATGAAAGTGGGATGAATGTGGTGACATAGTAGTGAAATGAAGGTGATATAATGGACATAATAGTGAAAGTGTAATGGAAATGAATGACATTTTCAAGACTCAACAATAAGCTTGACATCATTTTTTAAGTGAATGATATGTTGAATGACCTTAGCCATATTTTTTAAATTGCTACATGTCCCAACAAAAACTTCTTAGTATTTCTTGATTTTTTTTTTTTTTTTTTGTAAGCCTGCTTTTCAAATTATATACAACAAGATCCCAAATCACACTTCTGAAATATTTTTCAATACCAAGATTTATCACTTCATATTTCATTAAAAAGCTATTGTTCTTAACATTGGCAATCTTTTTGAATCTATCTTTTAGAACACATAACTTCTTGAGAGTTAAAAGTTTTTCTGAGAGTTAAAAAGTACTTATGACGTTTGTTTGACTTAATATTCCCATTTCTTCCTAACATGGGTCCAAATTCTTTTCACGTTCCTCATCATCAATAACATCTCCTTGAAAATTATCGCCACAAGTTATAAAATCAATAATATGTTTATCATAATTGAAGAGTCCAAGGTTTGTAATATTATGAAGGACAAAGGTCTTGTAAATCACATCAATAGGAAACCTTTTAGTTATATAACTACTAGGCTTAGAAGAGAAGCAACATTAGTTGAAGCCCCCAATTCTTATTTTTGAATTCGAGTTATGGAAATTATATTAAATTCTTCAAAATTTTCAACCAAATTCCGTAAACGACATAAACTTTGAAATGAGAACTATAAACTCAAAACGGGAAATCTAGCCAAAAAGCCCCCAAAAAACATGAAAAACAATGCTAAAAATGAAAAGTGTGTATTCTGGAACGATGTTTTTTTAGGGTTAATTTTCAACATATTTAAAAAATAGCAGTAAAACCAATTTTTTTTTGTGCAATATAAATGAAAAAACACACTAATGTTTTTGGTAGAATAACATTTTTCTTTCCTATGTATAATTTCAACATTTTTTAGTAATGATGATAAAGATAATGTAATGGGATTCGAAACACATTAAAATTCCATCAATTTTGATCCATGTTGTCAAACATATAATAGCATGACACTAAAGATCGCTAAAATTCTAATTGTTTTCAACCATAACATTAAAGATAAAAAAAATTGGAAAATTTGCAAGATAGAATTAAAAGACTATAAGTTTTCAACACATTTAAACCATGACATTATGAACAAATTACATGATTAAATTAATCAAAATGTCAATACTTGTATATTGACTGAAAAGTCAATTATATCTCTAAGTTATTGTTGCATTGTAGATATTCTAAACAATAAAACTCATCATAATTAAAACATATAGTCCAACAAACATAAAAATGACTCATAACTTCATTTAACATCATATGGAAATAAACTTTTTTTTTTTTTTTTTTCAAGATACGATGCAAACATCAGTTATATAAACTGCCTTAGACAATTATTCAAAATCACTCATATTTTCTTGCACACCATCAGAATTCACATTTTCAGATGAATGACTGGATGCAGATGAAGATGTTCCATATTCCTCTTTCTTCAATTAGTGCCCCATTTGAGTCCACATGCATGCCTACAATTTCAGGTGTGTATTTGTAGCATACCAATGTACTTCAACACCTGCAACATATTCATTTTCTATAATGACCTTTATAACCTTAGCAACCTAGAATGGATAGCCATTGGCATCTCCATCTGTTAGCACTGCGATCATGCAACCCTCCTTAATATCCTATACTAAACCCCTATAAAGGTCTTTCGTGGATTCACGTTGTGCACGAGATATTCTGGAACCAATATACATATCTCTTTCCTCTACCCGTGAAGAATTAATAATACATTGAGATTGTTTTTGTTCAACAATGTTTATTTCCTCATGTTTATTTGACACATTTTATGGCCAAATAAATGGGGTTTTCAAAGGTATATCTTGATTTGCTGTTCTTTAAATGATATCACTTTGATTATTGAAAAAATACTTCCACAAAACTGAATCAACAATATCAAAGTACTCATATGTATATCTAATACATTTTTTAATTTCTTCCAAGCAATCAGAATAATTTATATCTCTAATATGCCTACGTGCATTATGAAATTCAGCAACTAATTGTAATAACAATATATTTGATGCAAATCTTGTATGATCTGAAATGAACGAAAATGCCAAACTTGATGATGACACCCGTTCTGCAATAGTTGAATACTTCTTGCCCTATATTAGTGTTTTCCCATCAATTTTTTTGATACGAAATTGATATTAGAAGTTAATGCCATTAAGTCGTTTAATGCATTTCTCCTCACCATGAGATCCCAGGATAAACCTTCTCATGTCAACAATTTCTTCCTACACATCAAAAATAGGCTATGGCATGTATGATTTCTTAATACATTCAATTAATGATGGAAAACTCCCAACGTCCTTCCTCCTCAATGTGACTGAAAAACAACTGAACCTATGATCAATATGGCCATGAGTGTGCCCAACAAGAAGGAAACCAACCTTTGCCTGCTGAAAAATTCTCAATTCAACAAGCATGTTTAGATATCAAAAAACAATCTGATTTTTGTTTTCACGACGATTGTTGTCCAATTGTAGATACAAAACTTCAGGAAGATTACTAGACCAATGAGAAAGCACATCATGAATTATGGTTATTGTTAGATTTTCATCATTATGAATATTTGGAGATGTGAAGTATACCCTTGGAAACATTTTACCATTGAAGACCATACAATCGACCAAGTGATACTGAATAAATGTTTCCTCCTATAAATTTTTGGATGTGCGAACAAAATGTGGTAGAAGTGTTTTCTTCTGGTCCATACCATCAATTATCAAACACAAATATTTATTTGGATTATCATAAAACTTCTTTCGATGCTTTGTACAACTTTTTCCTTTCACTTGTTTGTTGTTCGCGATGCTCTTGAAGCGCTTTGACAATAGAATCTACATAACATGAAAGAAAGTCATTAATAAATACGTTTTCATAGTTGATGACTATACAATTTAAAAAATTAATGTTATGAATGCTTACTCCTTTTTGGCCCTTCACATTTATCGCTTTTTTATTTAAGAAAAGAACATGTATTGCAAACCCCCATCCTTATCTTCTTAGGAATACTTACATTGTTGAATTCTTTCTTCCATGTCTTCACAAAATATTGATATGTAATAAATCAACCATTTCCTTCAACACCTTCTGCATATTGTTTATATAAGTTTTATATTTCTCATCTCAAGAAATTATCATGAATATGTATTGTCTCTCTATTTGGCATGCACTTTCTAAGCTTTGAAAATAAGTCTTTCATCCATGACATTGCAGTATTTGGTAATGGCCCAAACTGTTGTTTATGACATACTTCTGAATAAAATGTGGGATCCTTTCCCAATTTTTCTTGGATTCTTGATAGACCAAAATTACCCATTGAATGAAAAATTTTGAAAGTCTTTCTACAGATAAATAAAGACCCAATATGATAATCATAACCTGACACTGTAGATTGCATGCACCCCACTAAATATGAAGTTTGCATACTTTTATTCATTGGAAATTATATCTTCCCTTTCTCCAATGCAAACTTGAAATCCATATGTTTCAAACAATCCTTTTGACAAAATTCACTTGAAATGAGAGCACTGATAGAACTTCTTCTCATGAGATATTCTTCTCTACCCCTTGTATAACTAGAACATCTTGGATTGATATGAAAATGTCTGCTCCTACTCCTCAATTCAATATTTGTTGGCAACGTCTCGATCATTGAATCATCATCTGTATAAGAATTTTCATCATCATTAGGAGGAATATTATCCTCATTATGATTATCTGTGCTTTTGAAATACTGACTTAGAGAATATTCTTCATCTTGCCCTTCCTAAGTGCTACCATCATATTCCTTAGAATTAAGACTAAATGGAAAACTTGACTCGATGTTTATTGGATATTCTTTATCCATTTCATTGTCAGTGCTACTCTCATAGTCCATAGGATTAGGACTACGTGGAAAATGTGACTCTTTACTTACTAGAAATTCTTCATCCTTCCCTTCGTCACTATTTCTCTCATAGTCCTTAGGATTATGACTAAGTGCTTCATCCTGCCCTTCGTCACTGTTGCTCTCATATTCCTTAGGATTCAGACTAAGTGCTTCATCCTGCCCTTCGTCATTTTTGCTGTCATATTCCTTAGGATTCAGACTAAGTGCTTCATCCTGCCCTTCATCACTACTACTCTCATAGTCCTTAGGATTAAGACTAGGTGGAAAATTTAATTCTCTATGTACTGGAAATTCATCATCCTACCCTTTATCACTACTACTCTCACAGTCCTTAGGATTAGGACTAAGTGAAAAATGTGACTTTTGATTTATTGGAAATTCCTCATCCCGACCTTCATCATTGTTGCTCTCATAGTCCATAGGATTAGGACTAAGTGTAAACTATGACTCTCGATTTATTGAAAATTCTTCATCCCGACCTTCATCATTGCTTCTATCATAGTCCTTAGGATTAGAACTAAGTGGAAACTGTGACTCTTGATTTATTGAAAATTATTCATCGTGGCCTTCAACAAAGTTTCTCTCATAGTCCATTGGATTATGACTAAGTGGAAACTGTGACTCTTGATTTATTGGAAATTCTTCATCCTCGCCTTCATCACTACTGCTCTCATAGTCTATAGGATTAGGACTAAGTGGAAACCATGACTCTCTATTTATTTGAAATTCTTCATCATGATCTTCATCACTGCTGCTCTCATAGTCCATAGGATTAGGATTAAGTGAAAACCATGACTCTTTATTTATTTGAAATTCTTCTACATGCTCTTCATCACTACTATTATCATAATCCATAGATTTACGACTAAGTGGAAACTGTGGCTATTTATTTATTTGAAAATTTTCATCTTACCCTTCATTAGTGCTTCTCTCATAGTCCTTAGGATTAGGACTAAGTGGAAGATTTGACTCTCTATTCATAGTGAAATAATTTGCGTTATATTCATCAATATGAATAGAGTTGTTACACGACAATGATGTTGATTCTTCACAAAGCGAAACTTCACTATCAGAAGAATCCATGTCTTTCAAAAATAAGAGGTTGAATGATACAAATTCACTCTCTCCTAATGATAATATATAGTTTAAAGAATGAAAATTTCCCTCTAAATTTTTTCGCCAAAAATTTCCCTCCAAAAGTTTTGTTTCATTTATTTCCTTCCAAAATTTTCTTCTACAATTTACTAAAACAATTTAACTAATTTTTTTTATGAAATTGACATTTTAAACTAAATCTTTAAATTAAAATTGTAAACTAAATCTTTTAGCTAAATTAATTTTTTACTTAAACTATATAACATTTACTAGACAATTGAATATTTTTTTAAACTTTTATTATATCTTCTATCACACATTTAAAATAAATTACTATATCGCCATAACACGATTTATATGTTAAGATTTTATTAATAAAAAGTAATACCACATTCACCATGTGGTAAAACAATTCATTAATGTTTTCTTTATCATAAATTACTATATCGCCAGAACAAGATTTATGTGTTAAAGTTTATATAAAAAAAATAATACTACCACATTCACCATGCTGTAAAACAATTCTGTAATTTTTGTTATATCATAAATTTCATTATCGCTATTTCTCATATTACATCAAGACTTTTGGAGGTTCGTTAAAAGACATGGAGCGATTTTGTTGAGCAACTAAATTGTTATTGACAACACATTCAACAAAATATTATCGCATTTGAAAAGTTAGTTTCTCATTTGCTGAGTGCAGGTCTTAAAGTCTCATAGCTTTACTAGTAGTTATGTGTTAGTTGGGTTGTTATCTTCATGTAAAATACCAAACAAAAAACACATTCTAGTAAAATATATTTAACTTTTTATTAATGAAATTTAGATTTCTTTTAGAAATTAAAAATTGACATGAGCAGGCTTACCTGACAACCCCCCGGTAGGAAGGAGGCCATTATGTCAGTGGTGGGCGTGGTTGGCCTAGTCGTGGGCTTCCCAGTTGTGGGCGTGCCTGCCTTGGGCAGAGCAACCCCCTTGTAGGCTAGGGAGCCAATTCTGAGAATCACCCCCTTGGTCTACCTTGAGGCCATTTTGCTGTGGGAGGGCATGCCCGCTCATAAGCAGTGTGGTGGGCACACTTGTCGATGACACCCACCATCACGGCCCAACCCGCCAAGGGTGAGGGCCGATTCTCAGAATCACCCCCCTTGGCCTACCTTGAGGCCATTTTGTTGTGTGAGGGCACGCCTGCTCATAAGAAGTGTCGTGGGCACACCTATCGATGACACCCACCATCATGGCCCAACCCGCCAAGGGTGAGGGTCGATTCTAAGAATCAACCCTCACCCTTGGCGAGCTGAGCCACAGGGGTGTGTGTCATCGGCAGATGTGCCTGAAACCTGTGGGTGGGCGCGCCTGCTAACAATAGGGCAATGTGCAGCATGCTGCCCTGCCACGGGCGGGCACACCCAAGCCGGGCGCACCCACCCACAAGCCAAGCCTATAGGCGGGCGCGCATCACTGTGGGCGTGCCTACCTAAGGCCGGGTGTGCTCGCCAACGACACCCACCCCCACGGCCCAGCTCGCCAAGGGTGAGGGCCGATTCTCAGAATCATCCTTCAACCTTGGCGGGCTAGGCCGCGGGAGCAGGTGCTGCCGGTGGGCACGCCCACACCCCTAGCAAGAAACCAAAAAAAAATCCACTCAGCTCGCTATGAACCTAACATCCAACTTGTCATGGGGGTCAATGTGCATGTTTCTAGTCTTTTTTCATTTTTAGATTTTGTTTCATTTTGTTCCCCGCAACCCAACCCACCAAGGTTGAGGACCTATTCTAAGAATCAACCCTCACCGTTTGCGGACTGGGCCACGGGGGTGGGTACCGTCGGCAGGCACGCATACACCCCCTAGCAGGAAAAAAAAATCCAATCAACCTGCTATGAACCTAACATCCAACTTGTCATGGGGGTTGATGTGCATGTTTCTGGTCTTTTTTCATTTTTAGATTTTGTTTCGTTTCGTTTGTTTACTTAAGCTATTGGTTTTTTTGTAATTTACTGATATATATATATGTGTGTGTGTGTGTGTGTGAATTTTTTTTTGTAGGAAAATGGCATAAAGGAAGATTTCTTTGAATCTTGAATCTGGACCAAACACTGCTAAAACTAGAGGTGGATCCTCAACAAATACTGTTGAACAAACCAAACCTGAGCTAATAACTACAAATCAATCAAGTGTCTCAAATGATAAGAAGTTGATTTCTTATTCGAAGAAACCACAAGAAGTGAAGCATACAAAACAAATATATGCTTTGTGAAATATAGAGAAGGTGAAAAGCATTAGTAGATATATCTATATGTTGATATCCCTAACGATAATGGAAGTTATGAGGTGTTGGGAAAAGTACAACACATGTGTTTGATACTCGACATTGAAGTTGTTTATGTACTTACAAAACTGTCCAAGTCACATGACAAGATTAAATATCAGTTTGCATTGTCAATGTATGAAACGATAGATGAATCTACAAAGATGTGTAAAGAAACCATAAATGAGATTGCACAAGATCTCGTAAGTATTGTTATTTATATTTATGCGTTTTGGGTTATTGTAATTATATCATTATATTTTTTATAACTTAGTTTTTATTGACATATGATATTTTGTTTGACAGAATTTTATTGAAACCCTTTCAATTATGTTGGGAGACATTTATTTTACAGATCAAGATATTATGAATGTTGTCAGCAGTTTCTACTCAAGGCAAGAAGAAGATATGGCAAACAAACAAAAAATAGTAATTCATGATACTACAAAACTATATCCAAGTGATCGACAAAGAATGCCTATAGTGGATAAATCTAGCAAAGGTAGACATGTTACTTTTGAAGATGAGGAAGTTGAAAATGATGTTGAAGAATATGTTGTCATTATTGAGGATGAGATTAGAAGTGATGTTAGAAAGGACAAGAGCCATAAAAGACCAAACGTAAAAATGTTGAAGAATGTCTCTGTTCTAGTTGATGATGAGGATGTTACTTATCTAGAATAAAAGAGGAGGAAGAAAATAAAAGTTGATCATTCTCAAATAGTCAAGGCCAACAACGAATATCCTAGTGAAAATTCAAAAGAAAGCAGGGAAATCATTACACTAGGAGTTGATTTAGAAGATGGCATTGTTAAAACAAAACAAAATGCCATTCGACATCACATGAAAAAGACAAACTTAATTGAGGGTGGTCGTACATTTCAGCTTAATGTCAGGAAAATATATAAGCCAAGTGAAGGACAATTTAATTATCCAATCAGAAAGCCACACCACTTGCATGTTCACAACTTGAAGACATTGATGATATACAATCCATATGCTCATGTGGTCGATTATGTGCTTATTGTTGATCTAGTTCAAGTTCCCAACAAAGAAGCATTTGATAAGTCAAAATGTTTTGAATACAACTATTATGTGCTTGAGGGGAACCATTATGTAGAAGCTCAAATGCAATTAATGGAGGAATATCCCAATAACCCAAGTTTTGAAACAATGAAATGTATCATTTACGCCGGTTTATGAGATACATAAATAAAGTTATTGGCATGGGATGATAATACATATAATGAGTATATGATGGCTATGAATTCCATCAAAAGAGTTAGATTTATTCATAATGAATTTGAAAAAAAATGTGGTGGGGATAAGGCAAAGGTTAGTCTAGAATTTCAGAAGGAATGTTGCATGGAAATAGGTTATCAAACTGAGGAAAAAATCAATTCAAAAGGCGGAAAAATACATTATGATATATCCATAAGTATTGATAACATTTTCCAGTTGGAATTTAGAACTGGAGAGATCTGGGAATTGATTAATGATATTTTTAGCATTTGGGAGAACATTGGCATTAAAAACCAAAAGGTCAAAAAGTCTAAACCATTGATATGTAGTGCTGAAAATAGAAACAAGAAATGCTAAAAATAGCATTCAGAATATTCCAATTTTGATTTGTCCTTGAATTAAAATTCGAATTTAATCTCACCAGCTGCTTGAAAAAATAATTAATTAACTCATCTTGAGTTAATTAGTTGGAGAAATTCAAGCTAGAAGTCTTTGTGAAGTCAAGAAACAATTTTCCCTTAAATTAAGGAAATTATCCCTTAATTAAGGAGTTAAAGATGAGTTGTATTTGAATTGTAATTAATTAGCTCAATTAACTGAGTTAAGTCCAGTTAAATTAGTTCCAAACTGTTTGAGGAACTAATTGTGAGTTTAGTCTATTAATGCATGCATGCATGAAACTAGTGTACTCCAGATAACTGAGGATTCTCTCATAAATAACTCATGCATGTCTATTTTGAGAAAGACCCAGTTGAGATTAAAGATAGGGACATTGTATTATCAGTTGGAGGAATTTTCCTATAAATGAAACTCATCCATGCATAAGGAATAAGGTTCCTTGAGGTTTGCACAGTTTTATAGGGTGTGAGATCAGTGTGAGTGATCAGTATTACACTTGATAACAATGGGATCACCCAGGAGAAATTGTGCAAGGAAATAGGAGCTTGGAGAGCGAATGAGAAGGCTTGTGAGAAGCCTTGATTGTATGTGAGCATCGAGGAGGATTGTACTGAGAGTTGGCTAGTTGTGAGAGCTAAATCTTTGTGTGATTATGAGATATTTCCACTTTGTATGATAATACAGATAGTGGGGTTTTTAGCTGACGCTTTCCCCAGAATATTCTTCTATGTTTCATGTGCACTGATTCTTCTTCTGATTATATGAGTTCAACACAATCTTGCTCAATCTTTAAGCTTCCGCAAATTGATAGTAGAAGTAGATTATAGTATTTTGCTTTAGTACATTGCATTATTAGGTTAATCTACATTTAGATTTTCTACATAGATCTCATAGGTAGATTTGTAGAGAATTTACAGGAATTTCTACATGTAGCAGTAGTAAATCAGGTCCTGAAATGAAGCAACTTCCAGAAGATCTGACTATCACACCTTTGAGAGCATTGCAATAAGTGAAGGATGAAAAACTCGTTAAAACAATATTATCCTGTGTGAAGTCAAGAGAATTATCATTGGACGAAATGTGTGAGGAATTTCAAAAGTAAGTTTGTTGAATTATTTTTACTTATTTCTAGATTATAATTTTCTTCTAAATATAACATATTGTTGTGGGTAGTATTTGTTATACATATCATTATCTTAATTTTTTTACTTTATCTATTCAGTCACAAGGTTTACATGAAAATACAAGAACAAATGGTTAAATTGTTGAATGAAGATAGTTGGGATGACGTTGTACGTAACTGCCCAGATTCAAGTTCTACATCAAAACTAAAAGATTTTTATCTTGCATTTAAAAAGGTATGTTGATTTATACATTCATTTTTATTCATCTATATAATAACTTACACATATATTTGTTTATTTTATTAAACATGAAGAAGGATGCAAATGG
This sequence comes from Pinus taeda, assembly GCA_000404065.3. Lineage (NCBI taxonomy): Eukaryota > Viridiplantae > Streptophyta > Pinopsida > Pinales > Pinaceae > Pinus > Pinus taeda. Next base: position 42,730 of record APFE031329761.1, read on the forward strand.
AGCACCAGATAGTTTCAGAAGCTTTATTGAAAAAATTAAAATCGAAAGAATGAGAAAGAAATGTATTAGTAATGTTGAACTTGATCCAACTCTTGCTCATTTCAGTTGGAATGGAATTGACACTATTCAAGAATAAAAAATACAAGGTGACTATGAAGACATTGCTAAACTCATACTTAAAAGGTATTATTCCCTAGTTATTGTAGATATTCCCCATGGTTTCAGTATCCCAAACATTAACTATGATAGTGACCCTTATACTAATCAAGCTCTTAGTAAATTGGTTGCAAGATTTGTAGAAGTCGCGTCATCACCATTATGGAGATTTGTGACATGTCATTCAAGCACATAATTGACAATGTTATTGACAAGCTTCAAGGGGAAAACAAACTCAAGGATGCAATGTATATGGTAAGACATTGAAATTGTATGTTTGATTAATGTTAATAAATTAATTTATGTACAAGTTAATTGAACTTTTACTATTTCATGTTATGAGCAAAAGTCAAATCTTATTAATTGTGAAGTTCAACCAATTATAAGTGATTGTGAGTTCACCCATATTGAAAGTTAGACAAAAGATGATAGCTATAAGTATATTCTTCTTAATCGGGCAGATGGAAAGAGTCATAGTCAAGTACTAGTTTATGATGTTGTTGTAAAAAACCTAACATATGAAGATAAAGAAGCAAAATGAGAGATAGTTAACATTTATAAAAAACCAGAGTCATTGATTAACTATTTTACAGGCTTATGTTCAAATGAAGGAGATTGGGTTTTGGATTTATTCTCAGGCTTAGGTAAGTTTTATTATATAGAATTGAATTTCAATATCGTATTTCTTAATTTATATGTCATTATACTAATTTACTTCATTATTTCTTTTGTGCTTGATAATTAGGTACAATACTAGCATGCTGCCTACAAAAAAGAAGAAATTGCATTGCCATTGAAAAAGACCCAGTACAATGCAAATTTATTCAGCAAATAATTAATGATCTTTAATTTCTTCTAGATGCAATGCAAGAAATTGGGTTGAGGAAAGGGGATTTTAATGAATCACGTGTGGTAAAAGAGGCAAAGGAACCCAACCACCATTAGATGGAATGCTTAGAAAAGCATAGATTGGGAGATTCGCAGACATCAAAGATCAATTAGAAGAGGAAAATGAGCAAACTGAAGTAGGAAATATTGTGGAAGAAGACAATGATGAAACTCTAGAGGATGAAGAGTTTGGATTACATGATATTATTGATTAAATTTAAGTTATGCGTGGAAATCAAGCTCATTTTTTGTAACTATTAATTAGTTATACTTGTAATGTTTTGATTTTGACATTTTATGAGAAGAATAAGTATCCAGTTAATGTTATTATATATTCAATATTTGTAATTATGTGATTTTTGCTTCAATTTTTTGTGAATCATTATTTTTTGAAAAAAATTGTGATATTTATTATTTTTTGACATGAAATTCATAAAAAAAACTGTTATTTAACCATTTTTTGTTAAATTTTTGTGATTTTGAAATGTCATTTCTAACAAAAAATATATCAAAATATGTAATTTTTTTGTTATATTTATGTTCAAAATGTTTATTTTTATGTCAATTGTTAAAATTTTTTTTTTTTTAGAGACAATTATTTGATGTGCATTGAAAAATTAATTAACGATATATAAATATGTAGAATATCAAAACTTTGAAATATCAACCTTTTTCTTTAACTATGCAAAAAAAAAGACCTCACTACATTTTTTTAAGAAAAACAATAAATATGAAGAAGAAGACTACTTAAGAAATTGTTAAATTTAGAAAATAATTATTCACATTTAATACATTAGAAATTATGAAGTAAAAAAATAAGCCTATAAAAAAAAGCAGAATCAACGCTTTTTAAAATCAACATGAAAATCACTAATATTCTAAAAAATAATGTACATAAAAAAATTGAAGTATCAAAAACTATGTTATATATATGTGTGTGTGTGTATTTTGCATCACCACTTTTCAAAATGGGTTGATCTTTTTGCTACTTCAAAAAAATGGGTAATTGTATCAGTTCCCATTTCAAAATTTAATTGTTCGTACTTGTGTTAGCATTTTTTCAATTAAGGAGAAAAATAATGTTTAGAATTCCTTACCTATATTACTATGATTTTGAAAACGCCTAATGTATAAAATTTCTTACTTATATTATTATGATTATGAAAACACCATTAACTTTGATATATTGAGCTTTTAAGTCTATAGCTTTATTGAGGCTACACATTAAAGCTTCATAATTAACCATGTTGTTGGTACATTCAAATTTCAATAAGGGAGGTATTGTAGGATCAATAAGGATATTACCCATTCATACTCCTTCCTTAAATTAGAATTATTAAAATGAAACAACCAACTGTTAGAAACCATTGTGAGGGAAATTTTATCTACTTAAGCTAATTTGCCATGGGGCTTGCCAATATGAATATAATAAGTTCATGCTATTTTTTTAGAATTGAAAGGTGAAATATTTGTCAATTTTTTTCAAAATTATATTTTAAAAAGTAATTTCCAAGTACAAATATGTAAGCAACATTGGTCGATTCTTATCCTCATGGTTGTTAATAATATGCCTCATGTATTTTTTTGGATCTATCCTAATTTTGTTTTGTTAGCTCTTCTAAAGAAACTACATATGTGACTAGTTTATTGTGAAATATCCTTGTAGCTTTTGAGACCAATATCTACTCAATAACAATCCATATGCATTAGAATATTAACAATAATACCAATTAATTGGCGGCCTTTGGGATTTGAAGTTAATATGAAAGAACGTTTTTTAATTCATCAATTAATTTACTTCTAATTGAGTTAATTAGGTTATATGAGTAGAAGACCTACTTAGTTCTACATTTAATTTTCTACATTTAGAATATTGAGTCACATTTTATGAGGTTGAGTATTTCAATTAAAAGTTTCAAATTCAAAAGAAAATTTGGGGTTTAAGATACATAGTTCTTGCTAATTATCACTATAGAAGTTGTGATCTATATTTGGTGTTAATAGTGCTAGTTGGGGACTTTTATTGGTTAGCAAAATGTAGTTGACTTCTATATATTTTTTGTTTTGTCGTGAAGGGTTTTTAAAAATAATTCTTTTTGCTTACTCATATTAAAAATATCATACATTATGATATTTTTGTCCATTTTCTTTACATCTTCAATGATAATGTATTCAAATTCAAGTTTGGGAGAGGAAATAATTGTATTTTTAGACAAGTGGAAAATATTTTCTAGTCAAGAATTGTCAAAATAGATGGTGTTGTTGTTTAGGAAATGATTCCTTTAATCCTCAAATTATAATTATTAGATGAAAAAGGGGTAGTATGATTCTCTTATGCGATATCATAATCCTCGTCACCTTCAAGGAGGACATCATATAACAACATTGTTGTTTCTTTTGGTTGTTCATTTCCTTCATCCTCATTTTTTGTTCATCCTCCTAGGATGGATCATTATATGGTTTGGGTGAGGAAAAAAATAATTTAAACATAATATTAGATTGAATACAAGTCTACCAAATGTTTAGTCATGCGTGCCACACAAAAATTGTCCATAACAATCTCTCTTATGTTCAAATTTGAAATTGTTGAGGTCTATAGGAGTTTTATGAGGTGTTGGGATTTTCTTTTGTCTGAATGGCCTTTTAGAAGAAGTTTCTTCAGTACATTTTTCTTAAGACCAACTATTTCATTCAATCAACAAATACAACATAATCAGCACTGAATATACATACTTGTCAATATATATGACATACTTGTCAATGCATTAACATAATACTCACAAATTTTCTTTAGATCTAGTTGCTATTGAATCTACTTCAATAGGAATATTGAGTACAAGGGTGCATGCATTCTATCTTTGGATTGATTTTCTTCAAAATATTGTAAAATCTTGAGCTAAAGGATATGAGAAGATAAATAAAATGCCCTAGCACTTTGTCAAATTTGATCCCCCAAATGGATTTGATGACTCCCTCCTATCAAAAGTCATAAGACATATTAGTGTAGATTTTCTTCATAGTGCATTAGAAACTTTCCATATATATGAAATCTTTTTTCTTATTTCATAATGGTTTAGCTAGCCAGACATTTTTTTTAGTGGTGGGTGATGCTTTCTTATCATCGAATCCAAGAATTAGTTTGTGACTAATCATATCCTTTTCCACATTTACTGCTTCCAAGAAACAATTTGGCCAAGGTATTCTTTATGGCGTTTAACAAACATAGCAATGAAATAAAACAATGAAGATGCATAAAATTCATATTGAATATCAATAAAAGGTCTAGATGATTTTGATATGTTATTCAAAATGATAGTGAATCATTAGTGAAATCTTTAATATGTTTGCTATCCATTTTCATTCTTGATAAGTATAAAACCAATATGGCTAGAGTTCATTCATCACCAAATTTAGTTAAGTGTGAATTTTCAAATTATTCCCAAATAATGATAGATCATGTTGCTAGAGTAGAATACCATCTAAAAGCTTTATATCTAGAATCGTATGAAAAAAGGTGAAAAATAACATCCTCATGTTTGGAATTCATTAATCCAACTACTAATTTAAAATATTTAATATGAATTTAGATAGACCAAACTTATCAAGGTCTAATTTACATAATAATATTTCAAGATGTCTGGGTAAGTTATGCAGTTGTCCTAGCAAAGCCAAAACATCATGGGTAAGCCAACTAGGCTACTAATTTTCAACCATATTTTTATGGTCAACCTCATTTATGGATTTAGTTTCTCACAAGTTGGGATTCAAATATGAAATGAGAGGAGGATTTTGGTTTAGAGGTTCAATGTTTTCTTCTATAGAAATATAAACCAAATTGTCTAGACTCAAAACTAAGTTGTTTGAGCATTCTTTCTGTGATCTCTAGTACTCCTAGATAGTTGTTGCAATAAGGGAAGTTTTCATCCAATCTCTCAAGCATATGCCATAATATTCAAACCATAGAACAATAAAAATGGCTTTGTATTCAATGTCTAAATGAGATGAGGAATTTCCGTATTTTCAATTTCAATTTTGGGATCTTGGAAATTTTGTTTAGGAATGGGTATTAGTTCACCTTCAAAGTCAAGTTAGCTAATAGAAAGAAAAATTTTCTTAGATTATGATTAAGTTTGTTGTACTTACAATAACAGTCCCATGGGAGAGAATCAATACCACATTCATCCATACAAGCAATCCTCCTTCTAGTCCCAAAAAATTGACATGGGTTATTATCCCTTGTCAACTATAAGAGTTCACACGAAGAAAAGTCCTAATTAGACTCCAATGCATTTATATTATGGAGTTTACTTGAGTATAGCTTGGTTACTTTTATAAATTTGATGAAATGAAAAAAAAAAGAAAAATATTTAAATCTATCTATGAATGCAATATGCAAATGCAATCCTAATCTATGACTCTTGGCAGGTTAAGGGGCAAAAACGTGGATCTAAAGTTCACTAAAATATATGTAGTCATAACCATGAAATAGTTCACTAGAATTAATGTACATAAATTATATGTAGCTTAGTGTGAATGTATGCTAGCCTAATATTGAAATGATAAGATATGAACTTCTATCCCTTTTTTTGACATCAATTTAATTTAGAATAAGAAAGACAAGATAAATAGCATAAGAATAGTCTATAGCATATTAATCCAATTTCATAGGAAATATCAACTACAAGAAAAAAATTAAAAAGTAAATAAAAAATAAATCTAAACGTTTATATATATATATAGATATATATCAAATTGATTTAGCCATTTTTATGGCTAGCATGTTTCCAAGATTAAAAAATTAAAAAATTAGTTCTATTTCCAAGATTAAAAAATTAAAAAATTAGTTCTATATCATTGTCTCAAAAATCCTTAACAATATCATCTTCATCCATACCAAATACAATAAATAGAAAACTGAAATGATTCTTTTACTAACTACTTGGGCTTTCTATTTCACTAATTGCTTATTGTCTCTTAGCCTTATCTTAATCATTATAAAACTTCCAAGCTTCAAATGTGTCATTCATGTGATCGATTTATAGAAACCAATGTTGGTCGATTGGCACCTTCAACAACACAATGTTTCTCTTCAACTTCTTAATATATTTTTCCACTTTGTGTAAAGTGGAATTCAATAAAGAACTATCATTTACAAGAACTTCAACACGTTCCATGAGTTTTTTGATAGTATAAAAAACACCAAGATATTGTTTTTCATCAACAATAGTGTCCTCTAATGCCATCAATACATGTTCTCATTCAAATAAATCATTGATAGAACCTAGGTTAGGGAGATTACATTTCAAAATAATTTTTTTCTACCAAGTTCTATATCTTGGTTGCTTCATCCAATTCAAAATCCCTATTCTGACAAGGTTTTTGGGCTAGGTTTTTCCAATAATCTAGACCATAATCACTAGCAACCGTTTCTTTTTCAATCAAGAAAACAATATCAATATCAAAATCCTTTGCTAAATCCTACCATCTTGTGATATAGTCAAAATGTAGTTATATTTTCCCTCATTAAATATTTCATGATAGGAGAGGTCTCTGAAAGACGACCATGGTATCAATGTGCCCCTAGAATACCTACACTCATTCATAAAACTTCCTTTGAAAAATATTCAATTAATCTTAACCATAAAATAATAACTCCCAAAACTAAAAGGAACAAAGTGAGTGGCCTAATATTAATTCGCTTCATTGTCCCATTTTTTATTTTCTTTTGTTGTAACTTCACAAAAAAATTGATAACATCTACAATTGCTTCTCCAAATGAAAACCATGTGGAGCTTAGTGGTTCTATTATAGTATCGTTAATTTTAATACAACCACTTGTGATGTCAATACAATTTCCTTTTCAACTATAATTTTCTTTCTTTTATGGGATTGCCTAACAATTTGCTTAGTTTCTTGATCAAAAGTAAAATTATTTATGTCTACAACATCAATGGACATGGGAAAAGGTAAATCAACTCTTGTTATCATTTTGAATGAACCCACTATTACAAAGCTATAAAATGTCATACTTCTCCAATTGCTTGATCTTTTTCAAAATTTCTAATAGATTCTTTTTCCTTTTCTCAACTCTTGCATTGCCTCACCTCTTTTTTTGTTTTTTGTTTTGTTTAAGTTAGCCTTTTGGAATTTCTTCCTATCTTCTTCATATTCCTTTTTAGCAAAGAGTTGAAACAAAGTTACCAACTGAATGATAATTTTATTAAGTTTTTTAAAAGAAGTCACATTTATGTATAGGGGATTTACGCAGATTAGATATCATTTTCGGGATTCAATTGCATTAAGTAAGTCATTCACGTATGACCATTTCCATGAGAGGTAGTCGTAAGTGACTAATTTCTCAAGATTTGAATAGTTCACTTAGCACTCATTACATCGGGTGATGCTCACAGGGGTGAAGAAGTGGGATTGAAACTGGTGAAATAAATCACATAGCGTCAATCATCACTTCCGGGGCTTGCAACGGGTAACCAGGACTTCCCAGGAGGTCACTCATCCCAGATCGCCTCTGGCTCAAGCGCGCTTAACTGTGGAGTTTTCCCCACAATCATGCCCACTTAGTTTGCTACCCCGTTTGCAAAACCTTAGCAAGTATTGTGCCTCATGAACCATTCAAGTAGAGATCCCTTCACTCTTTTTGAATTTAAGTAAAGGGGATTTACGCAGTGCATTATATTAGATATCATTTTCAGGATTCAACTGTGTTAAGTAAGTCATTCACGTATGACTATTTCCATGAGAGGTAGTCGTAAATGACTAATTTCTCATGATTTGAATAGTTCACTTAGCACTCATTGCATTGGGTGATGCTCACAAGGGTGAAGAAGTGGGATTGAAACTGGTGAAATAAACCACATAGCGTCAATCATCACTTCCGGGGCTTGTACCCGGTAACTAGGACTTCCGAGGAGGTCACCCATCCCAGATCGCCTTTGGCTCAAGCGCGCTTAACTGTGGAGTTTTCCCCACAATCAAGCCCACTTAGCTTGCTACCCCATTTGCAAAACCTTAGCAAGTATTGTGCCTCATGAACCATTCAAGTAGAGATCCCTTCACTCTTTTTGAATTTAAGTATAGTGGATTTACGCAGTGCATTATATTAGATATCATTTTCGGGATTCAACTGTGTTAAGTAAGTCATTCACGTATGACTATTTCCTTGAGAGGTAGTCGTAAGTGACTAATTATGATTTTTACCTTCGTTTGAAAAGTAGCACCCCCTTTCTAGCTATTTTTGACATTTTAAATCTTCTTATATATTAAGTATCCGTATTTATTTTTTAAATATTGATTTTTAAAGTTTTTTTCAAGATTATATATTATATATATATATATATATATATATATATATATATATATTGCAACACCATTTTATTTATTTTTATTTTATTTTTTTCAATGAAGGAAAAAACAATTAAAAAGGGAAAGCTCTTAGAAACATTAATAAAATACAATAATAAAGCTTAACCCAAAAAAAATAAAAATAAATACATAAATACATAATTCAAAATTATATATTAATAATATCAGTAATAATCAAATTAAATAATTTCCCTAGACGGGATGACATGTGAGAATGAAGGGGGAGGGTGGTTGCCACTACCTCACCTAGATAATGAGTCGGGAGATAAAGCAACACACCCCGAATGAACATAAATGAAAGCTTGTGTGGCCATTACGAGCGAACGCTATGTGTAGATGAAGGGGCAATGACATGGCATTTGTGGTATGTTTAAGGAGATGAAGAGTGTGGAGTGTGTGTTCATTAAGCATATTTGTTTGATGTTTCATGTCTAAAAGTATACAATGGATACTGTAGTGGTAAATGATTACTAATGTGAGACATGGTTGTGATATTTCAAGGAACTAACTAGCCTTGAAAGGTCTCAGGATGCAAATTGCTACAAGGAAAATTGTAGAACGCGGGAGAAATTAGTCCAACAGAGGATATACCTAAGAGAGGTTGTAGTCAGTGCCAAGATTTGGTGGATTCAATTGCCAAAAGGTAAAAAATGACACCTTATTATTAATTTTATTTCAACTCATTTGGTTAACTTGTAAGAGAATCAGAGGGGAAATCAAGTGTGAAAAAAACCTACAAAATTTTCCTTCTTACTCTTGGTATATGTCAACAACCTCTCCTTTTTAGTGTTTGATGTGGATTTGGGCACTTTCGTTGAATAACAATAGTGGAAGTTTCGGTGGCGCATTTCATTTTCAATTAGTGACTCCCTCTCTGTTTTATCTCGTTGGCGTTGGGTTGTGGTTAGGTTGTCTATATTTTTTATTCTTTTCTTTATGTGGTTGGGTGGTGGTGTGAAAATTTGTAAACCTGAATCCTATTGCAGCAACTAGAAATAATTCTCCTAATTGTTAAATTAATTTTAACAATTTATTTACTGCTTGCTACACCAAATACTAAATTGATCTCACTGCAACTTACACAAATAAAACTACGGAAGAAACAAACACCTAGAAGAAATGTTAGCACACACACATAAATTTACACAATTATTTTTGGACCAATCCTCGGAAAAACCCAACTTGGGAAAACTGGCACAACAATGAGGTTTTTATTTATTATGAAGTAGTGAAATCTGAGTAAATCTATGGATGCCCAATTGGAAATCCAAACAACAAGAAAATATGAGTACAATTCTGAAGGGAATTACCCTTTTTCCATAGGAAATCTCTGGTTGGAATTTCCTTATCAAAAACTCGGCCACTTGGAGCACTGCATCAGCCTCTGCGCTGCTTTAGGTAGCTAGTTGGATGACTTGCTTCAGAGTGGGCTCAGATGAAGTCGTTTTGCCTTTGGATGTTGATAAAATCATCTCTTCGACCCTTTAGGACTCCTTCCCAGCCTCTGGAACTAAGAACATACTTTCTTCTCTCCAAATCGATCTGCCTGACTAAAATATTGCGCAGTACCTCAATGATACCTCTCTGGGATAATTCGAATCACTTGTTGCTGCATCCCTAGATATGGAAAATATTTCCTCTGGTTCACTATCTCTACCCCTTTCTCACTACTTCAATCTCACTGGCTCTCTCTCCAGCAACTGATTATTGCTACTCAGGAAATCGAACTGCTCAAGTGTATTCTTCAAGCCCCATTGACTTGTTCTTATAATCCTTTGTTGAGACTTCAACGACCAAGATTAGATCTTAATCGATGGCTAGGATTAACTTGAAGTTGATACGTATGATTTTCTAGAACACTCACACTTTGACTTAATTAATTCTGATTAATTAGTCGTACCTAAGTTTAGACTTAGGAAATATCTAAGAACTGACTAATAATCTAATTAATTCATTTCTAGGAAGAAATTCCAGAAACAATTTATGGGTTTTGGATATCTCATGTATTATAGCCTCTCCACAAAATTTCAAGGCTAGAACAGATCTGACGCTACAGAAACTAACACTCCCTCTTAGCGAGCATTATCTTCTAGTGCTTTACTGCACATCCTGCGACCACAACCTGTCTCTACATCATCTCCTGTCACGTTCTTGATGTTTGGCTGTTGTTTCCCACCAATTACTGCGCAAATCTGATATATGTTTCATTTGTGCGACTACTGACCTTGCTAAACTACTGCCAACACTACAACTCCCTCTCTATCTATTATTGCTGCAATTGCAACATCTGAAACTGAAAAGCATCCTAAATATTGAATCAGTTGTGATCAAAATGATGCATCTGTCTCCCGAGTCTCTGATTGCTCCTAGTATCTGCATTGTCACTGAGGAATTTGTGTTGCTACTAACTCTGCACTGCTGCCAACTCTACATTGTGCTCCCCAACATCTGACTGCTACTAGACTCTCATCTGTCACTCTGGCATCTGACTACTTCAACTGCCAATGATCCATCCTACTACTGAATACTGTGGGCCCTCGTATCTAGGTATTGATCCAATAGGTGGACTTCCTGAAGGATCCATCCCATCTCTAGCACTCTTAGGCTACAACACCAAATATCCCCACCTCACTCCTGGAGGTACGTCAACAAACATGGTGAAGTCTTCCTCCAACTTGGAGGAAAGCCTATCGATCTCTGTTGATGTTGGCTATTGGGCCTGCTTCTTCTCCTTGTCCTTCTTCCAGAGAGGACATTGGGTATTGTAGTGACCGATTTCACCACATTTGAAGCACTTGACCCTCAACAGGTCCTTCTTCTTCTTTCACTTCTCCTCCCGTCCCTAACTGGGACCCTTAGATGCGAGGGCCACATTCTTCTCCTCCTTCACCTGCTTCTGTCCGCTACTACTACCACTGATGGAGCTCTTTAGAAGAGCTCGCCTCAATTCCTCCTGCTACAAGTCAACCCAAATTTTGTGCCATTCTGGTAACTTGTCTCTACCCAATATGCTTTGGACAAAGACCTGTCATTCCTCGAAGACATTGTTGAGTGCCAATCTCACAAGCTCTGTAGGTTGAGGTGTTTCCCAAACAACTAACAACTGGTCTTGGACCTCCTAAATCCTAGTGAGGAAGGGATCTATGCCTTCCCCCTTCTTCATCTAGGTGAGCCTCAACTTCTCCTTTAAGTACATATTCCGTTGCTTGAAAGTGCCTTGGTACAACATGGAGAGATTCTGCCACATCTCTCTGGAAGTACCTTTTCTAGCTATGTGTGAAACGATGTGATCTGGGACTTCGTATAGGATCAACCTCTTTTCCCGCGCCATCTCCTTTCCGCACTCCTTCAGCTGATCTGCATCCTAGGTCACTGCTACCACTGCATCAATATATGTCTTTAGGCCAAACTCATCCAAAAGGAAGGACATCCTTGCCGCCGAGATGACAAAGTTAGAAGCACCATCCAACCTATCCATATCTCAAAGCCCAACAGTGGCCATCTCAACAAATGTCGAAAATCTCCTCTTCCCTTCTACTAAGTTGTTGCTAAACTATTCACATTCCCTTATGGAGTGGGAAACTCTGCACACAACAACTCCTGGTATGCAAAGGAAATCAAACTTTTTGAGACTAGAAGTTCCCTGAGGAAAATGTTCCCTTAGTGTGTGCTCTTCTTCCACCCGACGCTAGCTCTCCTCTAGCAAACTATTGCAAAACTACTACATCTAGCTAGAGATCTACTCTACAAAAATATTGGGTTTCTCCTTCTGCCTTTGGAATCCCTCGATCTAGAGAGACCAAATTTTTCTATCCCACACTTAGAAAAAGTAAATATCCTAAAAAAAATTGGCCTCTTGGCAGGGTGTTTGCGTTACCTCAGGGGTTTCAATTTGCTGCCAACACTGAACAATGAAACTCCTTCTTTCCTCTTTATTGAGCTTTCTAGTTGATCATCTGTGCTCTGATACCGTGTGAAAATTCATAAACTTGAATCCTATTGCAACACCTGGAAATAATTCTCCTAATTGTTAAATTAATTTTAACAATTTATTTGTTGTTTGCTACATCAAATACTGAATTGATGTCACTACAACCTACACAAATAAAACTGCGGAAAAAACAAATTCTAGGACAAATGCTAGCACACACACATAAATTTACACAGTTATTTTTCGACCAATGTCCCCGAAAAAACCCAACTTAGGAAAATCAATGCAGTATGAGGGTTTACTTTATTATGCATCAATGAAATTTGAGAACATCTATGGATGCCCAAATAGAAATCCAAACAACAATAAAATATGAGTAAAATACTAAAGGGAATTACCCTTCTCCCAGAGGAAATCTCTGGCTATACTTTCTCTATCAAAAACTCAGCCTCCTAGAGCATTGTGTCAGCCTTTGCACTGCTCTGCATAGTTGGCTAGATGACTTGCTTTACACTGGGCTCATATGAATTCGTTCGGCCTCCATATGTTGAGAAAATTGTCTCTCTGATCCTTTGGGATTCCTTCCCGACCTCTGGAATTGAGAACAAATTTGCTTCTCTCCAAATCTATTTTCCCGACTGAAGCATTGCACGGTCCCTCAACATCACCTCTCTGGGATAATTCAACTCACTTGCTGTTGATTCCCCAGATTTGGAAAATATTTCCTTCAGTTCAAAAATCTCTACCCCTCGCTCACTAGTTCTATCTCACTAACTCTCTCTCCAACAACTGATTTCTCCTACTCAAGAAATCGATCTGATCATGAAATTGAACTACTCAAGTGTATTCTCCAAGCCCCATCGACTTCTTCTTATAATCCTTTGTTGAGACTTCAACGACCAATATTAGATCTTAATCAATGGCTAGGATTAACTTGAAGTCGATCTGTGCGAGTTTATAGACCATTCAGACGTTGACTTAACTAATTTTGATTAATTAGTCATATTCCATAAGTTTAGACTTATCAAAAATTTAAAAATTGACTAATAATCTAATTAAGTCATTTCTAGGCAGAATTTCAAGAAACGATTTTTGGGTTTTGAAGATCTCATGTATTATAGCCTCTCCACAAAATTTCAAGGCTAGAACACATCCTATGCTACAAAAAATAACATGTGGTTAGTTTTTTGGGGGTCGAGGGATTGCAACTCTATCGCGGGTGGTGTTGTTTTAATCCAAGAGTGGTTTTATGTTCCTAATCCTCTACTAATTTTTTATTGGCTACCTTCTTGGTAGGTTTGGGGGTTCTTCTATGGGTCGGTGGGCTTGAGTGGGGTTGAAGAGTGGTGGTGAGGGGAAATTGGGTTCAAATATTCCCCTGCAGTTGGTTGTGGCAAAGTTTATCAAGGCATGCACCTAATCCTTTTTTAGCCTTCTCTTGAGTTTGTGCAATTTGGGGTGTTTTATTTTCTACCATGGTTTGCCTAGATTGGTGGAGTCATGTTTCGTGTCAAGGATTTCAACTAGTTGGTCAGTCATTCCAAGACATAGGGCTTGAGTTAGATGGGGAGTGGGGGGAGCCTATTGCCAGGAGAGGGCTGAATGAGGACATACATGGATGCATCACTATATAGAGGGATTTGCTTCTTGATACTAGGAAGTAACTCCTGACCATATATAGGAAGAACTCAATTAGGTGGAAGGTGAGGCTTCCTCTCATAGGGCCTCTCTCTTAGATATAGATGCCTTGACTAAATGGATGGATTGAATTTCAAATACATTTCATACAAGGGGTGGGTTCAACCAATATATGCAGACGATGAACTCGTACTAGAAAATGAAGATTCTATTGAGGAGGACTATCTTGGATCATCATGAATATTTTCTTGACATTCTCCCTCTTAGATACATAGGCCTTAACTGAGTGGATGAATTGGATCCCAAATACAGGTCATACAAAGGGCAAGTTCAACCAATATATGTAGACAATGGATCTCTACTAGAAAATGAAGTTTCTATTTTGGGAGGACTATCTGGGATCATCATGAATCTCGCTTGGATATTCTCCAATCATTGGAGCATCTACATAAGCACTTCTAAGATCTAGATTGAAGGTTGAAGAGGATTAAGCACCATCTAGGCATTCCGCTAGTGGCAAGAAGACCTCCAAATGTTCCACATGAGACCATTTAGATTGTAGGCTTGGAGTGAACCCCTTAGCATGATGTGATATGGATAAAGTATTGTAGGCTTGGAGTGAAACCCCTTAGCATGATGTGATATGGATAAACTTACTGCTTTCCTTAGTTTTGTTACTCTTGTACAAGGTCAGCTAGGCACGTGTATCATTTTTATCTTGGATATTTTTGGTGCTATTTACTTTTGGTTGTCTATCTTCTCTTTAAGGAGGATTTATTTTTTTATGTGTTTTGGTATCCCATGTGAGAGATGAACCAACCAATCGTAATCCTTGATGTAACAAATAAATAAATATGTTTTTATCAAAAAATTTAAAACTAAAACCATTATAAAATATAATATAAATAAATTAAATTTTTGATACAATTTAAAAATAATAATCTTTGAAAGAAAAAATATATGATGGGAAGGTGATGTGGAGCATGCCTCCAACTCCCGACATGACTAGGCGACAATAACAACGTGAATTGGGCTTGTTGTGTAGAGGGGTGGCTCCACTTTTCTATGTGGAGAGCCTTGTTTTCACATGGGCAAATTGGGGCCAAGGGTAGCAGAATGGAGAAGTGAAGGCAATGCCATGTGATGAGATGTTTTCTTCATTTTTCATTATTTCATTATTTTAACACACACACACACACACACACACACACACATATATTAAAATTTTAGTTTTACTTTGAATTCTCTTGTTTTTTTAATTATTATTTTGAAAAAAAAATTTAATATATATTTATATTATATATATATATATATTTTATAATTTATCCAGTTTTATATTTACATATATATATTTATATTAATGATAATTTTCTAGACCATAGTCAAAACATGTTGTAATGTTATGATTGGTTGGTTTTTAAATTTTGATAGCTATGATACTCGTTGTCTTATGCTAAGATTTCAACTAAGTTATAAATTTAACTTTAAAATTAAAACCAACCTAGATCCATCTTAACTTTGAACCTATCATACACCGAGAGGGATCAAATATCTCAAGTTGTAAGCCTATTTTTTGAGTGCAATACTTGAGGAAATGTTTTCACTTTTAGAGATTTAATCCCTCTCGACACTTACACTTGATAGATCTAGAGTTAAGATGGATCTAGGTTGGTTATAATATATATAGATTAATATATATATAGTGGCTAATGGTTAAGAGCATGTATTTCCTCCTAAGAGGTCATAGGTTCAAAACCAGAGGGGGTAGAGTATGTATGCCTTCGTAGACTTAGTAGTCAAATCACTACGCAGAGGTGGGTCCCTTGTCCCAAAAACAAGGGGTGTCATACACCAATTTGGTGTTTGACTTGGTCGTGACCTTAAAATTGGATAATAATAACAATAATAATTCATTAATACTACCTTAACTTTATATTGATATCTATATGTGTGTGTGTGTGTGTGTATCTTGAGTGGGCATAATGGTTAAGAGCATGTATTTCCTCCTAAGAGGTCACATGTCCAAAACCAGAGGGGTAGAGTATATGAGCCTTTGTAGAATTAGAAGTCAAATCAGTACGCAGAGGTGGGTCCCTTATCCCAGAAACAAAGGGGTCTCATACACCAATTTGGTGTTTGGCTTGGTCGTGACCTTAAAATTGGATAACAATAATAATACTAATTCATTAATACTACCTTAGATTTATATTGACCTATTCTAAATTATTAATTCTAATTTTACCAAATCAAAATCAACTTAATTATTATTATAATACATTCTAATCTTATCCCTTAATTAAATATAATTTATGAATCCATTAAATTTCATTCAATCTAATAATAAATCAATATATGTTTTTGCTTATTATTCTCGTTTCTTCACAAACTAATTTATTTTTAAATATTTGATTATTTAACCTTCTTTCATTTTAGCCTTTTAGTAATTTAATATTATTTTACCCATTTGAATTTTCAAATTAATTTATTTATTTCAACTAACAACCTCCTTAGATATATGTAATAGCTGACAAGCCACATATATCAGGAACTCATAGCTCAACCTAGGATCGAGATGTTGGGAGACCACCATAACTAGAGTCAGGATCCCAAACTCCAACGAGATGCCTATTCTTCCATCCTTACTATGACGAGCCATGTCTCTGGGACTTGAACTCGAGTGGATGGGATGTCAAACCACCATCCCTACCACTTGAGCTAAGCACCTATTGAATTTCTATTATTTTAGTCAATATTAATTATTTAATCAACCGTCACGTCATTTTCACCTACACTAACGGTTATATTCTTAATCCATTCTTGATTTAACTTAGTATAGCACTCTTCACATCATCATAAAAGCTTTCAAGTCCTTGAAGATGAGTGAAGTGTTCACTCGAAATGTCAGGCATATCAACGAACAGAACACATAGTTTACCAAAATTTTTCATCTACATCATGATATGGACTGTGAAAATATTCATGCTAAAAAATCATGGTTTGTCAAAACCTAGAGCCCAAAAACCACCAAAGGTAAATTATTATTATTATTTTTTAAGTTAAAGTTGTATTTCATTAGAAAATCATGTCAACCAAATACATGAGACAATCAACCAATTTAAACATGTTCTTTTGTAGGTGGCCTCAATCTTCCTAGTGAGAGAATAGATGTTTTTGACCACCTACAAATAAAGTAATTTATCTGAAAGTCTAATAATGTTAGGGCTTTAATACAATCAAAGTATCTATTGTTGAATTATAAAGCAAAAAACTACAAGCTATCATGCAAGATTATTATTATTATTATTATTATTTTATATTTATTTTTATGTAATTTGATTGATTCAAAATATTAACATAACATAACAGGATATTACAACATTTCTTCCATATTAGGTTGGAGAGTGCCTCTCAGCGCAAAAAAAAAAGTAAAAAAGAGATGGCGAAAATTTTTGTTAGTTCAACTACTTTTTGATTTATGTGTCGATTTTTAAGATTTTTCATAGTCATGATATTTGGTTTTTAATGTCATGGATGAAATTTGTTGGAATTTCAACACTATAAAAAATGATGTTACCAATAGCACCACTTTTTGATTTAAGGCTATTTTTTCATGTTTTTTTATGTAAAAATATGAGTTCTTAGGGCTATAGTTTCCATTTTGAGGTCATATTTCCTATTAAGTTGGTAACTTTGTTTAGAGAAATCAATTTAGTTGCTAATTTATCTTGTTCATCTATCTTATTCGCTTCTCTTTGTATCCAAGCACTTCAACAACCATTAGATGAACTTCCTCAATTTCACTCTATAATTTAGCTACTTTAGGAATAACTTCAACTCTTATGTTTCCTTCATCTTCAAATTTAGAATTCTATATTTGAACTATCTTTTGTTGCACCTACTTTTAAGTCATGGCTTCTTATAGTGCTTTCTCCTCATGAAAATGTTCATGCTTATATGGGAAATTGAATAAAACTTCTTTACAATGTGATTCTGTCATAGATGTTGTATTATGACCTTTGAACCTCCCTTTCTAAAATAGTGTTCCTAAGTAGCATCGACTTCCATTTCAACAAATATGGCATAATCAAGTCCATGCATTCAAGGGGTGAGCAAAGTAAGACACTCTATGAGCCTTAATTGAAGCCACATTGAAATCATTATGGTATTGGGATATCTAATCTTCCTCACGACCAACCTATGTGGAATGAATTTTGGAAATAAGCAGGAGGATTGGTTGCTCCATAGATCTAATTATAAGCAAAAAGTTTCTCAATAGACCATCTTTCTATCTCATTCAACATAATCATAGCATCAAATAATCTCAATGCAAACACGAAAAGAAATTAGTGCAATTATTGGAAAAATGTTGTATATTTTATGTTCTACAAGAGTTGATGATATATTTATACCAAGGGTTTGCTTAAAGTCCAACATCAACCCATTCCTATAAATTTATTCATAACACAAATTAAAAATTTGAATGGAGAATACACTTCAATGAACTTGACCTTTAACAAAAACTTCATCAAATTAAAGGAAACATCTACCCATTGAAATCAATTGATTCTCAAGATTAATTTACAATAGTGTGCTTCAAAAATGCCCAAAACATTTTGAAATGCTACAAATCATTTTGTCTATATAATTATCTAATAAAAAGTAAGAATCAAGTTCAAGAAACTTAAACTATAACAAAACCTTCATCAAATTAAAGGCAACATATAAAATCAATCCCTTCCCACATTAACTGACAATATTATGCATCAAAAGTGCCAAAAACGTTTTAAAGTTCTACCCATTATTTTCTCCTTATAACGATATGATAAACCTAATATAATAAACATAAATAAATATAAATATAAATTCTCTCAAATTAATAAATAGATAAACATTTGTACCTCTCATTTTAAATTGTTTTCATTCCATCCACCCTTGCTGGGATGCTTTGTTACAATCTTTACTAAAGCCTACAACCCATTCCAGTGTCGTTTCTAACTATTAAAGTAGTTCCAGAGGTTATTTGGTTGAAACGACAGTAGATTTTATCTAATCGTACATGCTCAAGGATATATCAAAATTCAAATCACATGATAAAACAATTGGCCTTATAACTGCATAATGTAGTAAGATTATCAATTGGCCTTATAACTGCATAATGTAGTAAGATTTTGGAATGTTTGGATAAGCATATTCGTCTTTGTCGTCATCAGATCTACCAAAATAGGTGAAGGAGGACCATTTCCATCTCGCTAAAATTGGAAAGGTTGACACCAATTAACCAAATATTCCACCCCTACCCTAGGTGACTAGAAGCATCAAAGCACACCACTTTTCTTGGTGGCTATTACATTAGTGTATATTTTTTTGCATCAAAGCACACCAGTTTTCTTGGTCTAATCACCACTTGTGGCTATTACATTATTGTATATTTTTTTGTTTGGTAGCTCAGAGTGTAAACACTCAATTCTTTCGCATCAGATTTGTTCGCTGTACATTGAGTAAAAGTTTAAAAAATAGTTGCGGAATCAACTATAAAACCATAGAACCTCACTCGATTTGAATTAAAAAGTGCATAAGAAGGATTTACACTAATAATTTATATAAATGATGATTTATTCGTTTGTATATGGATATCGAGTGAATTAAAAAGTGCATAAGAAGGATTTACACTAATAATTTATATAAATGATTTTTATTAGTTTGTATACTGATATAAAATTAGCATAGATTTATAAATAGAGATTTAATATGAGTTAAGAGGGATCAAATTTCATTGATATTAGAGATAGATCAAATTTCTTCAAGTGCAAACATGTTTATAGTGTAAAATACAATGTATTATTTTTTATTGTTGAAATTGTATTTTGAAAGCTAAATAAAAATAGCACTAAATAAACATTTTAACCATAAAGTTCAATTTTTTATTATTAACATATTTTTAGGCATATGTCCATATTAATTAGTATTAAAATATTTTATCAATAACCAAGTTATAGATTCACAGTTTTTTTTACTTCTAATTACTTTACTACATAATTTTTAACTTTTTATTTTTATTTTAAAAAGAATAAACTGACCAACAAATTTAGACATCTCTCATACTAGACTATAAAATGAGCCAAACACATATCTCTCCTACTAAACTGTACCACAATAAAATCTAAATAAATATATAGAAGCAGGAAAAAATCTAAATAAATATATCGAAGCAGGAAAAGCACATGCCCATAAATAAATTGCAAAAATGAAGTAGGATATGCTTCTATATATATATCCACTAGAAACCAGAGTGGGACATTCTGATCTTGACTCTATGAAATCGTGCAATAATTCGAAGCTTATGAATAATGGGTAGCTATGGTTCGACACTGGAGAAGGCTGTAGGCGATTAATTTCCCGAGGGCTAAGGAAACTTTTCCACCGAAACATTTAATAGTTTCAGGCGCAAATCCATCCCCAATTCAACGATATTACCTTCCCACTGATTTTCAATTTGAACGACCGAATATGAAATTTCGTGAGACGACACCCATTTATTTGTAGATCAAGAATGACCACTCGATTCTGGAAGTTCACTGTAAAAATCTACAGACTTCTAAGCTTCGGATAGTTCACCATAAAAATTTCCAACTATAATACTTTTATAGATAAAAGTTTAACGTTGGGAACGGACATAAAAGGCTTCCTTACCCCCACTGTAGTGGAATAAGATAAGATACTCTATTTTCAGATTAAATAAAAAATATTAACATCTTTATATTAAATTCCCAATAATATATATATATTTTTAAAATCACTTCATATTTGGGAAAGAAACTTTTTGTATATACATTTTCTCCACACTTTATTTATTTATTTATCAAGTAAGAGTAGGACTTTCTATTAAGCCAGCTAATAATAATACATAATTTATATGAAGTCGCACACGTTTTGTGAGAGTTGAATAGTCAGCAGTGTAGGCCAAAACGAAGCCACGCACCCAAAACTATGAGAAGCCAAAAGAAACCTTGAACTCCTTGGAAGATGAGTCCACCGAACTAAGGCCCACAATAAGCCACTAAAGACCCTCTGAGGGTCCACAAGAAAATCCACAACAAACCACGCATAAAACTATCTTACGGACTCAATGAAAACTATAGGTTTAACACTCTAAACTTTTTTGGGTCCGAACCATCCAATCAACTTGCACGAACAAATTGCCACCGTTGACAACCCAACTTAGATCCAACGGCCTTCGTGGATATCGGGTGGACAAGAAGCGCGAGGGTTAACCACCCGATGAGGGTTGTTTTCTCTCACCTCTCGCCGCAACATGTCGCACGAAGAGTGAAATTGGGGGCCAACTTCAAAAAGCCAGAAACCATTTGGACCTCGCCGGGTATACCACTTGTGGTTTTGAATCGGTTGTTTCGCGGAAAAGCAAGCATGCTCTGCCGCCAAGCGATGATCGTCAGTGCAGTCCAACGGGAAATTCTTGAGCCTTCCTCTAAGATTCTCTATCAAACCCCATCTAAGCAAAATGAAAATGGACGACCAAACCTGTGGTACTACCCGAGTAAGTACTTTCACCATCCAGCCGAAAGTAATTAGAGCTTTGGAAAGCAGCCAAAACCAAAGAGGATCAGAGGGTTTAGGGTTCTCCATCCTCCTGCCTATCTCCTGAGTCCCTTTGATCCATCCTGTTAATCCATTATCTTTGGTCCCCTGGCAGAGACAACCCTCCCACAGTTTGCCTGTAGGTAACGAATCCCAAGCATATCGAGAGTCCCTGTCCCTATTGGTGACTCCTTCGTTCGCCAACCAATTCGCTAACATGTTAGCTTTCCTTTTCACATGGAAAAATCTGACAGTTTTAAGTGTTTGCACGTGGGAGTAGATACGGTGAAAGACCTGCAAAAGCTTCCAATGCTTCGACATTTTATCTAGGGAGGTTCCATTGCATATTTTCTTGGCCGCTCTAATAATTAATTCCGAATTTGCTTCAATTATAACATTATGTGAATTAGAAACCATCAGGAGTTCCAAGCATTGCTCTAGTGCCATGAGCTCAACCATGTTATTAGTGGCCTTCCCCAAGTGGCCATGGAAGATTTTCTTTATTTGCCCCTGATCATCTCTTATGGCACCCCCAAAGCCAGCTAATCCTGGGTTGCCCTTAGAAGCTCTATCAATGTTAGCCTTTAAGAAACCATAAGGAGGGGGCTTCCAAATGTTAACACCTGTATTTATTAGGCTCGCTCCCTTTATTATTCCTTGAGGACTTATGGACAGGAGACCCAAATGAAGTAAAATATTCTCCTCTTGGGGCAGAGGAGGATCCTTAGGAAGTGTCCTCAACAAGCTTCTTATTGTGCCTTTAACCTGCCTTAGAATTTGACCAATTATGTGCTGGGGCTCGCTTGTTTTGTTTCTGAAGATCCAACTGTTGCGCTTTTTCCAAACATTCCAAATGACAAATCTTGGAACCAGAATCTAGACTTTATTAATAATCTCATTCCCTGAGAAGTTCTTCCTCCAGCTCTTCAAAGTGTTGGATATGCTGAGACTATCCCTATCAGTTTGTCTGAAGATTGAGGCCACCCAGTCCCACACGTTGGATGTGAAAGGACAAAGGTTGAGAAGGTGTTCTATCGTCTCCTCTTATGAGCCACATAGGTAACATTTGGAAGGACCAATGAAGCCTTTCTTTAGGAGATTCTCCCAAGTTAAGATCTTCCTTTGATGCACTAGCCAGATGAATAACTTTATTTTCATACAGTGGGGGCTTTGCCATAGTTTCTTCCAGACTTGATCAACATTCACAATGTTAAATCCTGTACCTTCCTATTTAGCCTCTTTTAGGTTAAAGTTACCTTCGATATTCTTTCCCCATCTTAATTGGTCAAGTGAGGAGGAGACCATAATCCTTCTATTCTCTAGATAATGGGTGAGAGCGTTTGCCTTGGCCTTTAGAGGACTCTCATCACTGTATCTTAGATCCTTCCAATTCCTCCATTTTCCATTATTCCTTCCCTGGTCCCATAAATCTTTTACCAAAACTAGACCTTTGCTATTTATGTCACACTTTAGAGCTACTAAATCATCCCTATAAAGGATGGGTTCCTGTTTCCAGCTATCCTCCCAAAAACGAGCAAGGTCCCCTGCTCAGATTTCCTAGAAATAGTGTTGCTGAACAATACTTTTATTTTCCCAGGCAAGGTTCCAAATATGGGAGCCCCTGATTTTCCCTGACATTCTAATGTGATCCTTCTCTTGCCAATACTTGGCATACTTTTGTTTCCAAAGCTTAGCCCAGGGGGCATTCAACTCCTTGATCCATCTCCACCAAAGCTTAGCTCCCGAAACTTTGCTGAGGGTCTCAGGATCGTGAAGCCCCAAGCTACCATGGCTTTTGGGCTTGCAGAGCTTGTCCCAGACTACTAAAGCCCACTTCTTTTTCTCTTCCCCTTTGCTCCACAGAAAGTCCCTTTGTATGCTCCTTATCTACTGCTTAATGCCTTGAGGAGCAGGAAGAGCTGAAAACATGAAAATGTGAATGGCCTACAAGATCGCCTGTGTGAGCACAAGGAACCCTACCAAATTAGTGACCTACATGTCCATTTTCTTACATTGTCTTGAAGTTTATTTAAAATTGGCTCCCACACTTTCTTGCTTAGAGGTTTGTCAGTAAGAGGAATGCCAAGATATTTGGAAGGTAACTGTTCCCTTTGAAATCCAAGAATTCTGGTAATGTTTCTCTGAATAAAAATATTAGTGTTAAAGAAAAATACTTTGGACTTGTTGAGGCTTACCTCTGTTCCTATTGCCATAGCAAAGTCATTTAAGATGTTTTTGATTGCTCTGGCTTCCTTGACTGTGGGTATGCCCTGCAACATTGTATCATCCACAAATTGTTGATGAGTGTTAGCCACTCCATCCGAGGTGAGTTTGATACAATAGATTCGTCCTTCATCACTTTCCATTTTGATTGCTCTACCTAGCCCTTCCATCATGAGGACGAAGAGGAAAGGTGAGAGCGGATCTCCATGTATGAGTCCTCTGGAGGGTGTGAAGGTTCTTGATGGAGCTCCATTAAGCAGTATGGAAAAATTGGTCGTGGTGACTAGTGCCATAACCCATCTTATCCAATTTTGGTCAAAGCCATAGGCTTTTAGAATTGCTCTTATGTAAGACCAGCTTAGTTTGTCATAGTCTTTCGCTAGGTCCAACTAAATGATCATACTAGCTTGCTTGTTGCTTTTGAGAGAGTGTACCACCTCATGAGCTTGGATGATATCGCTGAGGATTTGTCTTCCTTCCACATAGCCTGTTTGCTCCTCCGAAGACGAGAGAAGGTAGAAGGGGTTTGAGCCTATTGGCTATCACTTTGGAAATGATTTTACACACCACATTACATAAGGCTATGGGTCAAAAACCATCTGGAGTCATGGCATTTTCCTGTTTTGGGATAAGAGCTATGAAGGAAGCATTAAGAGCCTTTAGAACCTTTTTGGATTTTCTCGAGTCTTCCATAACCTCGAGGATATCCTGTTTGACTGTTTCCCAGTAGGCTTTGAAGAAGTCTACATTGAATCCATACAAGCCTGGTGCTTTTCCATTTTGCATTTCATTAATCACTTCACTGACCTCCTCTTCCAATACTAGCCTATTAAGATTATGGTTGTCCTCTTTGGTAATCAGTTGGGGGATATACTGAGTGAAATGGTCAATGAACCTAGATCTATCCTCCCATGGATCCTTTGCAATATTGAAGAAGTGTTGTACAAGGACCGATTCCATATCATTGTGAGAAACATGCTCAATACCTTGATAATATTTGATCTTTGTGATTCTGTTGTGTGCCTTGTGCACCATAGTGGATTTATGAAAGAACTTTGTATTTCTTTCTCCCTCTCTAATCCATTGTATCCAGTTGATTTCTACCTCCAGAAAATTTCCTCTTGTAAGCATCGATCCTACCATTCTTCCTACAAAGAGTCAGTTAGTTTTTGCCGCTCTTCGGTGAAGCCATCTATGATGTTGATTTGATTGATCTCTTGGAGCTTCTGCTTAGTTTCTCTTTTGGCCTTGAATATATCACCAAATTCCTTTTTGTTCCAAGCTTTAAGTTTGGATTTGATATGTTTAAGCTTCTTTTGGAGCATGAATATTTTAGTGCCCTAAATGTTCAACTCCTCTCTCCACCATTTATCAATGTTACTAGTGAATTTAGGATGTGAGAGCCAGGGATTTTTGAACTTGAAAGGTCTGTTTCTCGGTGTGCCCATAAAGGTGGCTTCTAGCTGTACAAGCTAGTGATCCGATCCTCCAAAGGGCAGAATGGAAGCTGTCATGGTAGGTCCTGTGAGAGGGAGGTCCTCTGAAATAATAAATCTATCAAGTTTGGAAGCAACTTGAGAAGCCCCTCCCCTTTTATTGGTCCATGTGAAGGTTCCATTTATTGTTTCAGTGTCCACTAGTCCCATGTTCATAATGAAGTTCTGGAAGGCCATGGAGTCTCTGCCTAGCTGTCTAGTGCCTCCTTTTTTCTCTGAAAGAGATCTTATCATATTGAAATCTCCTGCAATTATCGAGGGCATATGTCTTGCTCTTAGACCTTCTAGGGAGGTGAGAAGCCTAAGTTTATCTGCTTGCGTTTGAGGTCCATAAACATTTGTAATCATGTATATCTCCTTATCACCTACAAGTTGACATACCACGAAAAGATAGTTCCTAGATGCTTCAACATCCAGGATTCCAAATTTTTGTGGATCCCACAGCATGAGAATCCCCCCCGCTGAGCTATTTGCCTTAAATTCTAGATACTCATACTTGATTAACCACTTATTATGAATTTCTCTTATCTTATCGATCGAACATTTTGTCTCCTGAATAAAAACCATATTTGGTTTTTCTTCTTTCATTCTGTTACTTAGATTCCTTTGTTTCCTTCTATTCCCCTATGCCTCTAATATTCTAGGTTGTGAGCTTCATTAAGAATGGTTAGTAAAGGAATATCTGGTGAGATCTTTCATCTTACCTGAGTTGATCAATAGTTTTCCACATTCGTTCAACATCTCATTCTGTCTTTTTCTTCCTCTTTTCCTACCTGAGTTCTTTGGAGATTGTGCCTGTAAATTCTCCATCATTTTGACCCCACTTGGTTCCTGGATTTCATGATTTCTTTTGACTCCAGCTCCCTTCGATTGTGACCTCCATAGAAAGAGCTATTGTACTCTGTCATAGTCCTCTTTTGGTAGGGAGTCCACTCCTATGTTCTTTCCTTGTTCCAGAAATTTCTCTAGATCTAGATTTTCCCTATCTAGAATCTCCTGTAGTTCATGGTCCTCCATTCCTGCTTCGCTTGGAGTCATATCATGGTCCCTACTGATCTCCATACAACTTGGTAGATCATCCTTTGGCTGGTTTTCCACTGCGATATCCTCCATTTTAGCCTCCTTATTTTGCTCCTTGGTTACGTTCTCCATGTCCTGCACTATCTCCTTGTTCCCCTCTTCTTCCTCTAGGATCATGAAACTGTTGTGTATTGTATGTCTATCCTCATTTATCTTCTTGTGTGGACGTTTACCCGCCTTCCCTTTACCCCCAACTTTGGTGAAACCCTCGTGATCTCTATCCATAGTAGTTTTCCCATTACCTTCCATATTGATTGTTGGGCAGTCTCTAAATAGACGCCCATGTTCATGGCATTTGTGACACCTAAATGGTATGTGCTCATAGTCCACAGTTTGCACCCATTCTTCACCATATACTTCTAAAATTATCACTTCCGGAAGGGCTCTAGATAGGTCCATTTTCACACATATTCGGGTGAAGGAGGTATAATTTCCTTTCAGAGTTACCTCTGAGTTCTTTAGAAAATGCCCCAGTTTGTTGCCTATGGTTTTCAAAGATTTTGGTAGCCAATAATCGAGATGAAGGGAGTATAGTCTGATCCAAACCAGTACTAATGTGAATGTTTCACGTTCCAGGACAAAGTTCATCATCCATGGCCGCATGTAGAGTCCTGCCGCAACATAGAAATAAGGCCCCCCTTCGAACACTCTGTCTTTGTCCTCTAGGCTTGTGAACACCACAGTGAAGAAACCCTTAGAACCTAGATGTAAATATATTTCTCCCTTTGGATTCCAATGGCTCCTTATCCAGACGTGTAATTCCCTCTCCGCCGGCCATAATCCCATGAACTTGCATATGATCACATGTTCTGTCATATGATCCCTATGCGTTTGAATCGTTGTGTTATCTCAAAATCAAGCCCTGGAAGGCTGCAGACCAGGAAGACTTCAAGTAACTGTTTCAAACCTACTTTAGGCTGAGGCTTAGCCTCCTCAACCTGAGAGGGCTCTCTCTAAATAGATTAATGATTTTGATTAAAGATAAGATGGCTAACTCTTATAGAACAACTGTGACAAATATGAATGGTGGAAACAGATTTAACAACTATCCATTGGGCTTATGGAGTCAACAACACCTCAATATCACAATGAACTCAACCTTACATGGAAGTCAGGGCATTCAACATTTAAATATTCAGAACATAAACTCATATGGGACCACACAGTTTATAAATGTATACAGGAAGTCAGAGCACATTCAGTGAATTCTGAGTGATTATACATCCATACCACTGTAAGAATTAAGAAAAGGACAACATCACATATTCTGAACATAAAAAATCCTTCATGAATCCTGAGAAGTAAAGTCAAATATGCATTACTGAAAATGAGTCTTACATAAGCCAAATACAAGCTTTTCCATGAAATTTCCCACCCTGAGTACATTGATGCTTCAGCTATATATAGAGCTCTTTACATAACTTGGATTCCTCCTCAAGCATGAGGGGAATTCGAATTCATCCTACTATGACACCTATTGATACTTAAAACTAAATATTAAATGCAAATGACACCTAACTAGGAGTCCTAAAGACCTAATACAACTAGGAGTGTAACTCCTTATTATGATTACAACAACCTTATCTAAGCATTTAAAGCATTATTTGACAACTTTCAACCTAAAGAAGTCGAATTTGATGAAGCCTCCCACGTGGTCATCTGACTGCTGAAGACAAACCCTAGAAATTAGGGAACATGTTTCCATGTTTTTAGGTTTAGGATCCCTGAAAATGGCACGTGGGACAGAGCATTTATCTCCTCATACATGACACATTTTTGGAAACTGAAGGAGGTTTTTGTATTCCAGGATGTCTATAACAAAAACCTCTCTTGGTTTTTTAAAATACTTCTCCAGCTATCCAGAATCGATCCTTGATGTTCCTAGAAACTAGGAGACTGTCCCTTGCTCTGTTCTGGCTGAAAAATGGGTCTTGGGACAGAGCTCATAACTTCTCACAAAAAACGTATTTAGAAACACTGAAGGAGGCTTTTGTGAACCAATCTATGCTGAACAAAAACCTCTCTTGGTTTTTTGAAAAACCATCCCTACCTCCCAGAATGGGCCTTTGAAAAACAGGTTTAAAACAGAGAAATATGCCTGTGAAAAACTTGCACCTACAGCAGTTTCGTAGCGCAAGTTTAATCACCCATTTCTCCCAGATCATAATTAATTTGAATAAAATGAAAGAGGTTTTTCTAGTTCCGTATGTTAGGAATAAAAACCTCTTTAAATTTTCCAAAATATTCTTTCAGTTGCTCTGGAGACCTCCTGGACGTTGACTACTTAAAACCGTTTTTCTCCTGAAAAAGGCTGCTTCAGTTACCCCGGTTGTTCTTCATACAATTGCATTGGATTATCTTATTTTACATACACTATAGACTTGACCCAAAACCCCTTTGAAGCTTCCTTAAGCATCATGAACAAAAGTAGCTATGAATAATGATCATCTTCATAAACTTCCTTTCAAAAATATTTGCCCTTTGTCACTCAAAATTGGTCAACTTCATCCAAATATGTAGCTACAGCAGTTTCGTAGCGCGCTACGAAACTGCTGTGTAATCACCAAAAGACAGTTTTAATGCCAATTCAACTCTCTTGATCTTTCCTTTGCTTGAAATGGCCTTTCCATCTACCATGAAGTTGTTCAAAACTTACATGCCTTGCTTGAGTGTTCAAAGAACTCTGATGTATGCTGACCCTGAGTTTGCCAAGTGCTTCTTATGCATGAAAGGAACTTGAGAATAACCAAGACCAATTCTCCCTTACCTTACCCTTTTCCTTTGAAATCTTTTCAGTGATAACAGAGGGGATAATATTCCAAGGTACATCCTTCTAATGGGGGTGGAAAGTGACAAATAGGTGATATGGAATAGGGAATGAGAGGGGTAGCCCTGGGCCACATAATGGGGCATAGGGGTAGCTAGATAAGGGGAAGCCCATACCTGGTATATAATGTATAGGAGGGAGTAGTCATGGTACATTAGGTGCCCCAATCTTGATTTTTGTACCCTTCTTTATATGCCTTTTACCTTTTATGAATTTTCTTTAATTAATTGCCCGGGGCTCAAAGGACAAGAGCATGATGTGTATGATATAGCAGTGATTACCCCCTTTGAGGCAAGGCGGTTCATTGCCCTCCAGGGGTTGGGACAATCATGGGTTCCTAAATGATAGAGGAGGCTCATCTAGTGCCTATGGAACTAGGGTGATGGCCATGGATGGGGTACGGCTCATGTGTTGTTTTTTTCTGACGTGCTAACTATTTTTGTGTTGGCCATATTTTGCATTTTGAGGTACTTTTCTATTAAATGTGGCAAATTATGCTTTTTCTTCTTTTTTAGTTTCTTCAACCTCTGTGGCATCATTCTAGGCCTGAATTAAGGTGGGAGCAAGGGGAGAGGGAGGCTAACCCTATGTGGACCCAAAATGGGAATGTGGACCGAGGTGGGAGAAATGATGAATGTGGGTATAGTGAATGGAAAGGGAGTAGTATGTGCGGGCAAAGGAGCGGGACCATGCACCCAAAGTTAGGGTTTCCCAAGTAGTACCACCCTAAAACCAAATGGTCAATAAAGGAGATCCCAAGGGACTAAGATCCAAGGGTAACAACCAAAAGAGATCAAGGAGACAAGAGTACAAACTAAAAGGGGAAGAGAGAGAAAGAGAGAGGGAGAGAGAGAGAGAAAGAGAGAGGGAGAGAGATAGATAGATATGAAGAGAGAGTGTGTATGTTTGGGGGCTAAGAGAGAGAGAGAGAGAGAGAAGGGGAAGAGATAGAGAGAGAGAGGAAGAGGGAGAGATACATAGATAGATAGATATGGACAGAGAAAGAGTGTATGCGGAATAATATAGAGAGATAAAGAAGGAGAGACAAAAGGAGAGAGAGAGAGAGAGAGAGAGAGAGAGAGAGAGAGAACATGAGGTGTTTAGGGGGTTGAGGTAGAGAAACAAATACAGAGAGATGGAGGGAAATATAGATATAGATGGAGCAGGGGAGTGGGAAGAAGAGAAATATAAAGAAAGGGAGGGAGAGGTGGGGAGAGAGAGACGGGGTAGAGATGGAGGGGGAGAGAGAGAAGGAGAGAGGGAGGGAGATAGACATAGAATTTGCATTGATTTCAGTGTAGATGTTGATTTATACTCCTATTTGATTTCTTGCACTAGATGCATTGGTTTCAATGTAGATATTGATTTCTAATCGTATTTGATCGTTTTCACTATATGCATTGATTTTAGTGTAGATGTCGATTTCTAATCCTATTTAATACCTTATACTAGATGCATTGATTTTAGTGTAGATGTTGATTTCTACTCCTATTCGATTACTTGCACTGGATTCATTGGTTTTAGTGTAGATATTGATTTATAATCCTATATGATCGCTTGCACTAGATGCATTGATTTCAATGTAGATGTCGATTTCTAATCCTATTTAATACCTTACACTAGATGCATTAATTTGATTGTAGATGTTGATTTCTACTCCTATTTGATTCATTGCACTGGATGCATTGGTTTCAATGTAGATATTGATTTCATAATCCTCTTTGATTGCTTGCACTAGATGCATTGATTTTAGTGTAGATGTTGATTTCTAATCCTATTTGATTGTTTGCACTAGATGCATTGATTTCAGTGTAGATGTTTATTTATGGTTTGATGCAACTAGATGTATGATGTACATTAATTTCAAAGTAATTAGATTAATAGTGTGTATTGATTTCAGTGTAAGCACGTCTCTCCTCCATCTATATCTATATCTCCCATTGCCTCTCCTTTATCTCTTTATCTCACCCCCCAAACATACACACACTCTCTCCATATCTATATCTCTTCCTCCCTCCCTGTATTTGCCTCTCTCTTCTTCCTTCTCTCCCCCCCTCCATCTATATCTCTATCTCACCCCCAAAACATACAAACTCTTTCTCAGTGTGTGTGCACATAAACATTATTCATGGCGTGAATTGACTTCTTTGTTACAACAATTCAACGATAAACACAATACTTGATTTTTCATCCTACATAAAATGTTCACTTACCTTAAATGTCTTCTTCTTAAAATTGTAAACTATTTATAATTGGCTACATTCTTATTATTTTCTTTTCCATCATTCAACATTGTTAATCACTTTGCATTCAAACGTAGTAATAGAGAATAACTAATAGGTGTGACAATAAGAATAGTAAAAGAAAATAGTTTCAGATTGATAAAAAATGAAGATTGTTTGTAATTCACTATATTCTTATTATTCACATTTTCTATCATTCAACATTGTTACATTGTAACTTTGCACTTTAAATTTTTATTTCATCATTCAAGTTACTGCTCTCATATCAAAAAACTGAGGTAACTAAGCAAAATTAAAGTTAAATTGACCAAATTATTATTAGACATATTTAACATACTCAAAATGATCAAAATGATTATATGTTCAACAAATTGTGTATGGCCGCACCACTGAAACCCACCTAGATCCATCTTAACCCCATTCTATAAGCGCTGAATCTATTTCGTCAACTTTTAACTGAAAAAAGAGATTTGCACCTCAAAAAATTTGATCCCTTTCAGAGCTTGATAAATCCAAGAGTAAAATAGATTTAAGCTATGACTTTTTTCCTTCCTTTACTTATTTATTTAAATAATTTTTCCTTTGCTTTTTGTTAAAATTCTAAACATATAAAAAAATACGAATTTTCCACTTCCTTAATACAAGTTAAAAAACCCTTACGACAAAACTTAAAGGAATCCAGATGTCTCTCGAGGTGCCCATCATTTGTGCTCGAGCTCTAAAATTTAAGGCTTATCGCCTCAATTTCGCATTCCAAATCAATGGCCCTCGAACACTTCATTATCATGAACGTGTTGGAAGAAACTAAGTAATTCCAACTACCCGCTACCAATGTTCAACAACGATTTAAATGTTGATTCTAGAAATCGTTGAAAATAGGCAAGATTCTTTAGGAAGCCACCGCCTAAATTGATCTCCAGAAACTTCTCCAGCTTGTATATATACCTGTTAATCGATCAATGGAAGTATGTTTTTGTGTTCAGTGTTTGTGTGTTGTGTTCAAGCGCTGTGCGCCTCTGATCTCTGATATGGTATCGGAGCTGAGGGTGTGAGCTTAGTAAGTATTGGTGAGCCATGAGCGAGGTTGAGGGCTCAGCTGTGCGTTGTGGTGGAGGTTGCAGCAGTTGCTGTGGTGTAGCAGAAGCGTGGGCGACTGAGCCGAAGTTTGAGTAAGTTCTTTGAAAATGCGCTGCTGATACTAGTGCTGGCTGTGAGATCGAAGGGCGTGTGGGATGCCGCCAAAGTCAAACGTCGGGAAGCACAATCCGGAGCCGCGAAGGCATTTCCTGAACATCTCATATTCATGGTGAACGACATCATTGGAAAGTAAGTTTTGGCTAAATTATGGTGTAATTTGTTGAAGGATTGAGGATTTTTGAAACGTGCTATGTTTATGCTTGGCGACTCTGATAATGAAATATATATGTGTGGACCTGTTTTAGTATTGGTGTTGGTGTCTCCAAACTTTGCAGTGGTATTCCAGCAAAAGAAAACAACATCTGGCTGATTATGGTCAATCTGTCACTGTAACGCGCGTGTCATCTATGTTTTTTTTATGCTGTAAGCTAGTGCTTATATATATACTGTACAGACGGGGAGGTTGGCTGAGTTTTTTTTTTTGATTCTGTGACTAAATCTACTATGTGCCAAGTATCCTTAAACTCTATCAAGCATTTATGCATACGTGGCATATAAATGTGGTAATGGATTGTTTTTATAGAGATATGTTGTTCGTAGTATAAAGAGGAGTGTGGAGGTGCCAATATAGTGGATGTGATAAACAACAAAATAAGAGTCTAGAGGTATTTCTTGTTGAAAATTTGGTTTATCCTGACACTTTATTATTGAGTAAGGAAATATTGAAATTGTGAAAAAAAAAAAATTGGTGATTGGAGAAAGTTTTTTTTCATCATGGCAAATTTGTTGCTTGATAATTATATGATTGAATCCACCAAACTTGATGGAGAAAACTATGTGAATTGGAAATTCAAGTCAATGACTATTTTAGAAGGAAATAATTTGTGGTCCATTGTAAGTGGGGATGAGCCCAAACCCACTGTTGCAGGTTCTATTTCAGATTGGGAGAGAAGGGAGACAAAAGCAAAGGTATTGCTGCGTATGTCCGTAAAGGACAACATTATTCCTCACATCAGAGATTGCAAGACATCAAAAGAGACATGGGATATGTTGAAGGGTTTGTATGAAACAACAAATACAAACCAAATCTTGTTTTTGAAGACTAAGCTTTTATCTCTAAAAATGGAAGCAAATGAAAATATAAGCAATTTCATATCTCGTGTCAAAGATTTAAGTGATAAGTTAGGAGATATTGGTGAAAAGGTATCTAATACTGGCTTAGTCACCATCACATTAAATGGCTTAGTGTAAGATTATCAAATTTTTGTTTCAAGTCTTGCAGCTAGAGAGAAACCCCCTTCATTTGATGAATTGACAGGAATTCTTCTATAAGAGGAGGAGAGGATGAAGAGCTTTAATTTGGGCTCTAGCAGTTCATATTTTGCATTAGTGGCCAAAAGCAAATATCCATAGAGAGGCAAGCCATGGGACAAGAACAAAGGAGGCAAGTTTCAAGAAAAACAAAAAGGTATGACACAATCTAAATTTCCAATCCATAAGAGAAATGATGAGTGTTATTATTGTGGCAAACCTGGGCATCATTCTAAAGATTGTTATAAAAGGAAATATAATGAGTCTAGGCAAAGAAACAGAAGGCATAATGAAAATTTTGTGGACAGAGATACCTCAATCAATGATGGATTTAAAAATCTTAAATTGTTTGTTTCTGATGCCGCATTGTCTGTGGAAAATGATGATAAGAATGCTTGGTTCATTGATTCTGGTGCGTCACTCCATATGTCTTGTAATAAGGAGTGGTTTGATGAATATCATGAAAACATTGATGGAACATATGTTTGTCTAGGAGATAACAGATCACTTAAAGTTTGAGGTTATGGAGTAATAGGTGTGAATTTGCCTAATGGACAAGAGAAACAGATCCATAATGTGATGTATGTTCCTGATATCAAAAAGAATTTAATTTTTGTTTCCACTATTACTGACCAAGATTTGAAGGTGGAATTTGTTAAATCACGGTGTGTAGTGAAAGACATTCAAGATAAGTACAAGGTTATTGCTACAGGAACCAGAGTTGGAGGCTTGTATAAGTTGGATGTGACCAGGAAAAATCATCAAGCATTGGCATCTACAACAATATCAACAGTGGATTTATGGCATCAAAGGTATGGACATCTAAATCACAAAGATTTAATGCTACTTCAAAAGAACACAAAGTTTGAAGGTCTTCCTGTCTTGAAGAATGATCATGTTGAATGTGAAGCATGTGTACTTGGCAAGAAACATAGGGAGGAATTTCCTATATATAAAGAAAAAAGGCAAAGGGAAATACTTGAACTAATTCATACTGATGTATGTGGACCTATGAAAACTAGATCTATTGCTGGAGCATGGTATTTTCTTATTTTTGTGGATAATAGATCTAGATATACATGGGTTTATTTCATAAGAAAGAAGAGTGATGTTTTTGAGTACTTTAAAGAATATAAGAATATGGTAGAAAAACAAACTGGTAATTACCTCAAAATTTTGAGATCTGATCAAGGGGGAGAAATCAAATCAAGAGAATTTAATCAATATTGTAAAAGCAATGGGATTCTGCAACAATTTACAGTGCCATATACACCTCAGCAAAATGGAGTTGCTGAAAGGAAAAACAGAGCACTAGTTGAATGTGCACGTAGTATGCTTCAAGATAAAAATATCTCTAATGTTTTTTGGGCTGAAGCCATTAATACTGCTGTTTATTTTAAAAATAAGAGTCCAACCAAAAGTTTAGAGCTTAAAACACATTTCGAAGCATTTTATGGGTACAAACCAAAAGTGAGTCATTTAAGAGTTTTTGGTTGCAAGGCATTTGCTCATATCCCAAAAGATGAAAGAAGAAAACTTGATGCAAAGTCAATTAAGCGCATATTTATTGGTTATTGTGATAATCAGAAAGCATACAAGTTGTTTGATCCCAGTACTCATAGATTGCTTGCAAGTAGAGATGTGGTGTTTCATGAGAATGCAAATGAAGGTGATAAAATAAATGATACTAGTGTGTGGCATGATATTGATGATTATGTCAAAATAGATAGAAGTGTTGAACAAGAATAGGAACAAGCACAAGAACAAATACAAGCTGAAGAGCAAGGAGCATCAAGCAGTCATGATACTCCAAGAAGAGGAGAGGGGACTCCGCAAAGAAGAAAGAAAGATGAAAGCAGTAAAACTCCAAGAAGGTCATCACGTCAAAGACAAGTCCCTGTAAAGTATAAAGATTATGCATTAATGTCTCATGTTATGAATGTTGTAGAACCTTCAAGCTATGATGAAGCTAAAGAATATGAAGAATGGAGAAATGCAATGAATGAAGAATATAACTCTATAATGAAGAATGACACATGGGAATTAACAGAATTGCCTAAAAACAAAGTTCCCATAGGATGCAAATGGCTTTGTAAATCTAATTTAACGTTGATGGAAGTATTGATAAACATAAAGCTTGATTGGTTGCAAAAGGATATTCACAAAAGGAGGGAATTGATTATGAAGATACTTTTGCACCTGTAACTAAGTTGAACACAATTAGAATCATGATTGCATTAGCTACAAAATATAATTGGAAAATGCATCAGTTAGATGTCAAATCTGCATTTTTGAATGGTAAGTTAAAAGAAGAAGTTTAATTAGTACAACCTGAAGGGTTTGTAAAACAGAGATAGGAGCATCTGGTTTGCAGGTTAAAGAAAGCTTTATATGGCTTGAAACAAGCACCAAGATCATGGTATGTGAAAATTGATTCTTTCTTTTATGAGAAAGGTTTTATGAGAAGCAAGAATGATCCTAAATTATACATCAAGGAAGATGAAGACAAGAATGTTGCTTTAATATCTATGTATGTTGATGATCTTATAATAACAGGAAATGCATGCAAGGTGATTGAAAAAATTAAAAATCAGTTGTCACATGTATTTGAGATGAAGGATCTTGGTGAATTGCATTATTGTTTAGGTCTTGAAGTTTGGAAGGAGCCTGGTAAGACACTAATCACACAAAGCAAATATACAAGGGAAATCCTTAAAAGATTCAATATGATTGAATGCAAGGCAACATCTACTCCTTTAGAACAGAATGTCAAATTGTGCAGTGATGATGGAACCAAAAAGGTGAATGGCACTATGTACTGTCAATTGGTGGGAAGTTTGAACTATCTCATCACTACCAGGCCAGATATAGCATATTCTCTCAGCATACTTAGTCAGTTCATGGCTAAGCCTTGTGAATGCCATTGGAAAGCAGCAAAGAAAGTCCTTTGATATCTGAAAGGAACACTTAATTTTGGTATTATGTATACTTATGAATTTGATGTTGAATTGGCAGGTTATTCTAATTCTGACCGACTGGAAATCTAGATGACAGGAAATCTACTACTGGATACGTGTTCAATATTGGTTCAGGACCAATATGATGGAGCAGTAAGAAACAACCCACTGTTTCATTGTCATCCACTGAAGCTGAGTATAAAGCATTATCCAGTGCTACCTGTGAAGCAATATGGCTTAGGAGGATACTTGAAGATGTTGGAGAAACACAACAAGCCCCTACAGTAATCAGATGTGACAATCAAAGCACTATCAAATTGGCAAACAATCCTATATATCATGCAAGGACAAAACACATTGAGACACAATATCATTTTGTAAGAGAAAAATTGCAATCAAAATAAATTGACTTATCATATTGTAATACAAATGAAAATGTGGCTGACATATTCACCAAGCCTCTTGGAAAAGCTAAATTTGAAATGTGTAGAAGTAAGTTGTGTATTGTAGAAAATACAAATTATATTGTAAGCCTAGCTGAAACTTAGACCAGCAGGCATGATAATTAAGAGTATAGTGTCTTGTTTATTGTATGTAGTTGGAATTAAGGGGGAGTGTGGGAAGAAACTAAGTAATTCCAACTACCCGCTACCAATGTTCAACAACGATTTAAACGCTGATTCTAGAAAGCGTTGAAAATTGGGAAGCTTCTTCAGGAAGCCACTGCCTAAATTGATCTCCAAAAACTTCTCCAGCTTGTATATATACATGTTAATCCATGTATATGTACCTGTTAATCGATCAATGGAAGCATGTTTTTGTGTTCAGTGTTTGTGTGTTGTGTTCAAGAGCTGTGGGCCTCTGATTTCTGATAGAACTACTCTCTAATAAACAATCGTATTCCAGCTCTTCACAGTCGCCTGCGGTCCCTAATTCCCATTGCTCGGCCAGGAGCCATTGCGAATAGCCTCTGACACTTGGTGGACACTGCGCCCTCGTTGCCGAAAAAATATTGCAGGCTTTTGTTCCCCGTGATGGAAAAGTTTCCAGGACAGAATCACACCAAATTTGTAGACAGCAACATCCGAGACCAGAGGTACATTCCTTCCCTGAATTGGAAAGAGGGGTGTCAACTATTCCTTACAGGTGGGTGAAATTAGAAGAATACCGTGAATTACCCTTTGTGGAAGCCAGCAGACAGAAAGTTTTGTGGACAGGGTTCGATCCCTCACTGCCATTATGTTAGCTCTGATACCAGTTGATGGGATCAGAGATAGAAGCACAGAGAGACACAGCAGAGAGCACAGACAAATCGAGAACAAGACAGAGATCACAAATAAGAATGGAGAACACACAATATAAGTTTTTCGTTACTGAAAGGCCTGGCCTTGGGCTTGCTTTATAGATGAGCACATGGCTTGCTTTATACATGAGCTGATAAGAATAAGAAGAAGAATTAGCTAGATGTAAAATTTATGTGTAGTAGGTTCGGCTGCAAACAGCCATAACTTTCGGCGTAAGCAACGCCCGGCTGAGGACAGCAAAGTGACGCAGAAAATTTCAATTCGACTTCACATTTAACAACAATCACCATTTTTGTTACATCTTCATCTTTGAAACCTCATCCTCTCCCAAAAAAATGTACATGCATTGTGATCATAGTTCGAGGAAGGCTTTACAACCTGTAGCATCTTATGTAACAATTGCCCAAATTCCGCAAGACCGACTTGAATATTAACATTGAAAGAGTAGCGTTGAGCAGACAATTTTGGCTTCAAACAGACTCCCAAGATCTCTGGATTTAATGGTATTACGGAAGAAATACACTCTGGCAGATTTTAGGATTAGAAGAGGAAATGGAACACCCACTCAATTGTCATCTCCTTGAGTTGATCATGATGGTTTTCGACAAAGAACTAGAAGTATATAAAAATAAAATTCCCTGCCTCTGTTCAATTCGCGGCCTTGGCAAATGAAATGGGTGGTCTCCCATATTTTAATGGAGAAAGTCTGCAATTTTTTTATATGTCACCTGTAGCATGCATTGCCGCGGAAAATAAAGGTGAGATCGAAAATATGCTTCTTCCCATGAGGTTTTCCTTTTAGCATCGAAATCCTTTTTTGGCTTCATTTCCAAATCACTTTACGTTTGGCTTCTATATCGCTCCTTGGAAGAACCAGCAAAATCCCTCAAATGGTGTGCAATTTTTCGAATCTGCCCGCTCTGAAGACAATTGGGATCGCTCTGCAAAAAAACCCATGTCGCGGGTTTTTTAATTTCTACTCCATTTGTTCAGAATGTTCATTTAAAACTCGTTGTCTGAATAACTGCGTTTTTTTAAAATGCTTCAGTGAGAATAATGCAGAAATAGAATTAGTTGTGAGTGGTTGAACAGAATAATGCAGAAATAGAATTAGTTGTGAGTGGTTAGGAATTGGTTGCACATATTCAGGAAGTTTAGGTGAGTGAGTTTCCTATATAAGTGTGATGTAATTGAGCAAATAGTGGAATGAAGTTGTGTGAGCTTTGTCTCACGTTTGCTGGTATTTTTGCTTGTGTATTTGTTGTAGTTTTTTGTTGTAATTTGGTATCAGAGCTCTTTTGTCTGCGCCTCTCTCCTCTTCGCGGGCAGTGAGTGACTCTGCCATTAGAGTGTGCGCAGTGACAGTATTAAGAATATCTCTCGTAGAATTGGATTGCCTTGGAGACTAGATTTCAGAGCAAATTCACGACTTTGAGGAGCCTTGGACAGCGAACCTTATAAATTTGGTGCATTCTGATCTGTTTCGAACGCAAACTCACGGGTAAGAGCTTCCATTTCTAAAGTATTTAAGAAACTCTTATTGAGCGGAGCAGATTTCTTGTTTTTTGCACGGCGCAGGGAAATTTCCTTTGAATCGAAAGTTGTGAGTGTTTTTGTTCAATAAGAAGTCTGTTTTTCTTGAATAAGAAGGCCATGCTTAAGTTTTGTTGAAGATTTGATCCTTTTGGCTCGGTTTTGCTCCATAGACCCCACTTTTTCTCAGTTCACCTCAAGTTTGTTTAGTTTTCCCCAAAATTTGCATCGTGCGCCCGACCTTCGCTATCTGTACTAACAGCCAATTAAAAGATACGCAGAGTTTTATTTATTAACCAGTTTTCCTGTTGGATTCTGCCGGAATCGAGTTTTCCAACCTTAAGAAGCTTGCGATTTTTTTTGAATTTGGTCATTGGTGGAGAAATGGCTAATCCC